>CAUYSK010091542.1:0-33971 GCA_963575035.1 Avahi laniger
TAAAATAAATTCCTTTATAAATTTATTTTTCAAGTTTTAGAAATTAATCATGTATGTGTTAGATAATCAGAATAAAAATTAAAATTACTTTAATGTTAATCTCAGGCAATGGTTTCCACTAATGTCATCATCTTTGGAATAGTCCATGGCAATTTTTGAATGGGAACTTTGAAGGGAGCATACATTATCTGCACAGGCTCATTCTAGTCAACTGAAGTTTTAGTCCTTCATCCTGTGTTTGCTTTATCTCCAAATCTTTGTAAAATAGACAAACTCCACCCTGTAGCTGCATTCTGGCCTTCTGGTTGGAGGTTCACGTGCAAATCTGATTCATTTTTACACCATCAGAGTCTAGCACTGTGCTCGACATATTGCAGATTTCAAGACATCTTGAGTGACAGATCTGGTCAAAAAATTTGGTCCTCTCACAATAATGTATAGGCTATCTTAGAACTTTGCCCATATTTGCCATGGCAATGTGCTCCATCATATACTGAGTTTATCTTGTTTTGTTATATAAGATATATTTTGCTGAAATTTCCATGGGGCAAGGATTACCAGCTAATCTCCTCATTGATTTCATGACTATGTACAAGCAAATTATCTACTCTTATTTTTGTGTTTTCAAAGGTTTGGCTTTAAGGTTAAAGTAAAAATTCAATCTGGAAATACCTAGCACCGCAATAACAGAGGTAGTAAATAATGATTGCTTGAGCTTGAGTGGACTGCTTCTTGGTAGGCATGGTTGACTGTAAAGTAGTTTGAGAAAGCCCTGAGCCAATGGGAAAAGACAGATTTAGCATTCATTATTGCAAAAAGCAATTGTGAGGAGTGGGGTGTAGACCTGACCATCCTTAATATCAGGAAAAACATCATAGCTGGTTACAGAACTCACCACTTGCCTCCCAAACATTTCAGCACAGGAGGAAGTAACACATCAGCTTTGAGGGTAGCTGCACTCTCAGATATAAAGAGACATTTCCAGTGTTGGCTAGTTCCCGAGACATTTCCAAAAAGTGCCAGGAATGGACAGTAAAATCTCGACAAATTTGCAAAGTGATTTTCTCAACATATTCGCAAGTGTTTCATCATCCATTTAAAGTTGTTATGAAGGAAGAAAAAAGAAAGATTAAGCTACACATGTCTCAAGGCCACAAATTGTGAGTCAATATCAATTTGAACAATATCGCTGAGGAGACGAGCCCCAGACACCACTACCAGTAGAGCCAGTCCTTTCTTTTATTATTAATAATAGATCCTCTGTGGATTGTAGAGGCAGCACCATCTAGTGGACAGAGCAAGAACTTTCTCTTAACTCATTTTCTTCATCTATAATACGTAATTAGTCACATTTCTTAAAAGAAGATGGACTTTAATTTCATGTACTCGGTGTGTGTGTGTATATATATATATGTAATATATATAAAATCATGGAATTATGTATCTTTAAATAACTCTCACATTATGGATGAGAAAACTGTGGTTCAGGGAGATAAAGTAACTTGCCCAACATTGTGTTGTTTTGAGTGGCACATTTGAACTTGCTGCCAAGTCTGGAGGAGATTCAGATAACGAGGGTACACTCTTTCCTCAGTCGTGCCACACATGTGTGAATACCAGATGTAGAGAATAAAGCGCTTCACTGTCCAGAGCTGGGATTTGATTTGGGGCTCTGATGCTTACCAACTGTGTGATTTTTCACACTTCATTTAAGTTCTGTAATATTGAAAGTTACTCCTAAATTAAAAGGAAATATTAAAGGTTATGCATTTAAGCACTTTATTAATTCTAAAGGTTTAGGTTTATTGTTATAATTGTAATCATTTTTATTTTAGATTCATTTCTATTTTAGGTTACATTTATGCTGCGTAAGCACAAATCCAAATGCAACAGAGAAAAAGAAAATATGGAGTTGAATGGGATGAAAAGCAGAAGATAGATAGAGAATTTGACTCTTTGGTTGAGAATCCCCAGCCTCTAAAACTACTTCCACCAGCATCAGAGCCCCCTGATATTGCAATGAGGACTTATCCATGCAATCATCGGATATCCCTTGCAGCCAAAAAAAAAAAAAAAAAAAAAAAACTTAGCACCGCTGTTTCTAGCCATTGATGACAAGCTAGAATTCTTTTGCAATATATTAGGTATATGAGGCAGCTTTGGCTTTTAGTTTTTAAGATATGCAGAAGAGTTAAACTCTTTGCCAATCCCTTCCTTTCTTCTCTTTTCCAGGTTACATCACTTCAGGTAATCATTGCTGACTAAACAAAGATGCGCTTTAGATTCAGGGAATATCAAGAAGTACCTCTACAAACATTCTCTGGGCTGAAACCAAAAAACAAATAAAAGCAAGAATTTGCTAGGACCAGTCATTACTGGTAGCACAACTCTATACTTTCACATTGAGTATTTATTGGATGAGAACATTCCAGTAGGGTATTCACTTCAGGGAAAACGGTTGTCTCTAGGTGAGGAAATCTCTTAAGAAGCTAACATCTATGAATTGTCTGCCAACAGTACTCATAGGAGCTGCATCAACAAATTTTTTATTGAAGAGAAACGTGGGCAGCATATTACAATACCCACCATAATCTTTTATTAGAACTTGTCAAATCTATTTACTTATACTAATTACTTTCCTTTTCTTATTTTTTTTACCTATTTCTCTGTTATTAATACTGTATTGGTGAATCTCTCTGTAATGCCTTATTAATTTACTATGTCTCTCAGACTAGAGAAGTGTCTAATGATTTTTTAAGACCATGGTTTTAAAAATTTCTGATACGTTTTTGGCCTACAAAGATTTGATTTATATTCATCTTCTTTTGGTTCTAATCTTTTCCATTACTTTTTGGATGTTTTATTTATCTCTTTGAGAGTTTGGAATATAACTGCTTTTAACTCCTTTGAAGATTATGCTATTATTTCCATTTCCTCAGAAGTAATTTTTCTATTGTCTTTAGTTATTGGTATTTGTGTCCCTCATAAATTTAGAAATTTTACCTCAGCTTGAGGGAAGAGGGTCCTTAGGAATTTGTTTAACTTCATGCTCACCTCTCCAAGCAGAATTCTTGTGATTGCCTACAACCTTTCCATTGCTTTCCTCAGCTGCAAACTAGATCTCTCAGTGGTGTCTTTAGCTTTATTTCAAAGAAATGCAAATAACTATTGGCCCTTAAACTACCTCAGTATTTAGTAGCTTAAACAACAATCATTCATTTGTTTCTTAGTCTGTAATTTGGGCCCGTCTAGGGCTCGTTTCTGCTCGTGTGGTGTAGGCTAACAATATTCATTTGCATTCAGCCAGGTCGCACCAGGGCTTTCTTGGCTGGAACAAGCAAGGAGACCCCACTACATGTTTGGTAATGGGTCTGCCTATCAGTGGGAATGCTTTTGTTCTCCTCTAGGTGGCGTGGTGGAGACTGCTGTATAGACTTCAGTAGTCTACTCAAGTTTGTTTACATCAAGCAAGAACAGTGACAAGGAATTGTTGGCAATCATCTTTAAGGATGATTCACCACACGCAGAAATGCAGTATATTGAACTACTGAGTCAATACACCTTCAGCAGTTTTCTGATTACGAGACTGTTGCTTCACTTCCCCAGAACCCAAGGCGAGAAACCCATTATTGCCCACACTCGTGGACAGCGGTATCAGCAATCACCCATTATCTTTTCTTGGCTATCTCAGGCCCCTGTTTCACACACCGATCTGTCTCTGCTCTTTTATCTTGTGGAACTGCTTTGAATTGGGTGGCGTGGTGAGGGTTTCTCACATTCTCTTATATTAACTAGATGTTCAAGAAGAGTCTAGTAATTCGGAAATATAAATGAGTTTATTTAAAATATTAAGTCATCAGCCATTGACAGCATTCGGGCAGAATGATGCAACAATGTTTTGGGTCTTCCTATATAGGATAAAATCTAGGGTTAGGTAATATCTTTATTTTCTCTTTTTCATTTTTTGGTTTTTTGCCTAACACTCAGAAAAAATAACATTGAATTGAACAAAATTAGATTCAAAACAGAACCTAGAGAGTTTGAAACTTTCCCATTTTACCCTTCATGGCTGAAAACATTCTATAGAGATATCTGCAGCTTTCCGTAGTTGCCATGGGCTAAGGAGGTCCCAGTTTGAATGCACTCTCTGTCACGTCTAGCTTGATTTGTGAACGAATGTTTCTGTTAGCAATGCGAAACTCTCAGTTTTGCCTATAAGTAGGCCAGGCAAGAGAGCACGAATCATCAGCTTCTTTAACGTCCATTGACATAAAGGATCACTGCACATAATTTCTTTGCACCTTCACCCTTGTCTGAGAAATATGTCAAATGACTCTTGACATGTCTGTGTCCTATTTAGAACGAAGTCTACACTTCCTGCATTTCAATACCATTTTTTTCTCATATGAGCATTTTAAATAGACTCATAAAATATTAGAAGTAGGAAGGATTTTGAAGATCACTTACTCTAGCACTTTCATCACACAGATGGGGTTATTTTGTTTAAATGAGAGGTTATCCAGGACCTTTATGACCATGATAAATGATGATGATGGTGATGATGATGATAGTGATGGTAATGTTGACAAAAACTCTCATTACTGAGCACCTGATATGTGCCAGACAGTGAGCTCTCAATGGTTAACAAAGATTAACTGTTAATACTTACCCCAAAACTCTGAGGAAAGTATTTCTAACCCCATTTCACAGATGAAGAAACTGAGACTTGAATAAAATAATTTACTTAAGGTTAAGTTATCAAGCAGCATTGGGTTTCAATGAGACCCCACATGTGGTAGCAGGGTGGTTCTGTCAACTATAATCAAAAAAATGTGGAAATTCAGATATATTAAAGGCCCATTGTAGAACAATGACAAGACCATTAGCTTTGGAACCAAAAAGAATTAGGATCAAAAACTACCTTATTTATGCTGTGTGATCTTCAGAAAATTACTCAATCTCTCTGAGCTTCAATTTCATCATCTATCGAAGGATGACAGTGAAAGTTTCTATCTTATCAGGCTCTTGAAATAACTAAAGATGATGTAATGAATGTAAAGTTTCTAAAAGTATACCTACTATACAAATAAGCACTGAAACCTTGTAAAATAACACATATATGTGCATATACATAGTGTTATTGTTATCACCATCTCATATGTATTTATATATATGCGTACAATATACACAGTTGGTTCTTGAACAACATGAGTTTGAACTGCACGAGTCCCATTATATGTGGATTTTTTTAATAAAAATTACACTGAGTGTACCTGCATCTCCTGGCTCCATTTGTACCTCCTCCACCTTTTCTGCCTCTGTCACCCGAGACGGCAAGACCAACTCCTTCTTTCCTGCCTCTCCTCAGCCTCCTCAGTGTGAAGATGACAAAGGTGAAGACCTTTATCATGATACACTTCTACTTAATGAGAATAAATATATTTTCTTTTCCTTATGGTTTTCTTAATAACATTTCCTTTTCTCTAGCTTACTTTATTGTAAGAATACAGTGTATAATACATATAACGTACAAAATACCTCTCAATCGACTGTTTATGACACCAGTAATACTTCCGGTCAACAGTAAGCTCTTAACAATATTAGAGGAATCAAAAGTTGTATGAGGATTTTTGAATGCTCGAGGAGTCAACAACCTTGACTCTTACATTGTTCAAGTGTCAATTGTCTAACAATATTGTGTTATAGTTGTAATAAAAATAATGTTATTTTTATCATCATTTGATACTTAACCCCTAAGCAAGTCTTTGCCTTAAAGTTGCTACTCAGAGAGACCTTCCCTGGATAGCACATTTAATAGGACCTACCAGACCAAATTCCCCCTCAGCACTTGCTGTTCCCCTCCCTAGTGGACTTTACTCCATAAAATTTATCAGTTTCCCTCATGCCTCTTATTTACTTATTTGTTATTTGTATTCTTGCAGTAGCTTATCACAACTGACTCTTTGATCTGTTTTGTTCGCTGCTTAGTTTCTGTAATTATAGTTTGCTCAATAAATACTTTCTGAATGAACTATTATTACTATTATTATGTTTATTATTTTTTTAATCAAAGAATTAGTCTCTGTTCTGCAAAAGTAACTATTAGGGGCTGAATTACATCCTCCCAGAATTCATGTTCTGAAGTCCTAATTCCCAGTACCTCAGAGTGTGACTTTATTTGGAGACAGGGTCTTAGAAGAAGTAATGAAGTTAAAATGAGGTGACTTAGTCAGCTCTGGCTGCTGTAACAGAAATATTATATGCTGGGGTGTTTAAACAGCAAATTTTTTTTTCCCTGTTCTGGAGGTTGGGAAGTTGGAGATCAAAGTGCCAGCCCATCTGGTATCTATCTGGTGAGGATGTCCTTCCTAGTTTTCCAGGTCTCCTTCTCCTTGTATTATCACATGGCAGAAAGCAAAGAGAGAGAAAACAAGCTCCCACATCTCTTCTTACAAGGTCACTAATCTCTCTCAAAAGGGCTCCACCTTCATTACGCACTTCCTTCCCAAGGGCCTGACCTCCTAATATATGAATTTTGAGGAGACACAAACATTCGGTCTAAAACATGAGTTCATTATGGCAAACCCTTGCCTCATGTGACTTCTGTTCTTACATGAACAGATTTGGGCATAGATACATACAGGGAAACACACAGAGGTAAGATCACAAGAGAACAATGTGAGAAGGCAGCCACGTACAAGTCAAGGAGAGAGGTCTTAGGAGGGACCAGTCCTGCCAACACCTTGATCTTGAACTTCCTGCCTCTAGAATTGTGACAAAGTAAATTTCTGTTGGTTAAGCCACTCTCAATCTATGGTATTCTCTTATTTACATCAATCCTAGTAAACTAATACAGTCACTTTTCTTTGGTGTAGTTTAGAAACATGGGATTTGTGCCCCATCTGCTCCTGAGATATGTGCTTCCAATCTGCTTACATAAATTGCATGCTCTAATGTAACCAGTGCTCTGTTATGTAGCATCCAACTGCACTGTGGTTATGGCAACCATACACCCCAGGGAATTTAGAACAACCTTAGTTTAGAATGTTTTGCCCTTTTCCAAAATGCACCTGTTTGCACAATAAATGATTTAGTTGTACTACCTATGAGCCATGGCTCTTTGATCCACCTGAAAGTTTTAGGACTCATTATTTTATTCTGTTTTTGTTTGCTTCCATATCCTTTTTACTCCCTATGTTGCAAAGTTGGCTGTGCACATACAGTAGACTTCTACTGAATGCTTAAGGCAACAGAGGACATTAAAAATGCAGCAACACAAATAAATTAAAATGAAATATTAGACATGTTTATCCTTGAAAATTCCCTATTCTTCTGCCATCAGAAATACGTCATGGGCCACCCTTCTCCATAGGCTCAGCTTCCTAGACCTCTGGTCTCCAGTCTGAGCTCTTCCCTTTTTCTATTTACCCTCTGCTCTTTATTCCAAAATTACCATAATAGTTTTATGCAATCAATTTAACTCTATTTTGCATGTGTGTATTTTTCTATATCTTAGCCTCCTAATTCTTTTGCTAGGAGGAGCTCTGGTGTCCATTAGCATAACTCTTGTTTTTGCTTTTTATTGTTTTGTTTTATCCCACTAATTTTTTTTTTTTATTAATGAGCCAGCAAGTACCCCTGCCATTGACACAGCAGGAGTTTAACCCTCAGTTCCCACCTACATTCCTAACTACCCATTAATGACTTCTTTTCCTCTGGAGTGCAGACCACTTTACTCCAGGTGTGTCTCAGGATCATCAATCTCTCCTTGGAACTTACAGAAATGCAAATTCTCAGTCTCATCCAAAACCTACTGAAGGAGAATATTTGGATATGGAACCCAGTATTCTATGTTTCAGCAAGCCCTCTGGATAATTATAATGCATGGGGAAATTCCCCAAGTTCTACTCTAAGCTGCCCACAATCCTTTTGTGACCCTGGTTTTGCTTACCTATGATCACTATAGAAGGGTAAGGATCACATATGATGATGCTCCTATTTCATATGCAGGGGCAGATCTGGGATGTGAAGAGTCTAGGATTTATAAAAATTGGAGAGATACTCTAAAAATAAATATACAAATTATGAATTTAAAATTTAGGAACAAAGATAAGTATTTAATTTAAAAAATTTTAAAAAAGACAAATGTCACATTTAAACAAGTTGACAAATACTGCTAATACCTAATATCACAAAGTTTAGGAAAATAATTGCTATGGTCTGAATGTTTGTGTTCCCTCCAAATCCATATGTTAAAACCTAATCCCCAATATGACAGTACTAAGAGGTGGGGCCTTTTGGGAGGTGATTAAGTCATGAAGAAGGGCCTTCATGGATGATATGAGTGCCCTTATAAAAAAGACCCCAAAAGCTGCCTTGTCCTTCCACCATGCGAGATCACAGGGAGAAGGCACAGTCTAAGAATGAGGCAGCGTCAACAGACAACAAATCTTCCAGCACCTTGATTTTGCACTTCCTCTCCTCCAAACCGTGAGAAACAAATGTTGCTTGTAACTCACACAGTTTATCGTATTTTTTTACAGCACTCTTAATGGGCAAAACAATAACATATTGTTTTCATTTATTAATATCCTGACATATATCTTATAATGCTTTCTTTTCTGTATTTTGGGCTCCACAGTCATCACCATTTTACATGACAAAAATTTGGAAACATAATTTCCATGGAGGGGAATAAAAATATTGTCATTGTTTTTCTACATGGTTGTTCAACATTCAGCATCTCTATGAATGATAATTTTGAAACATTTCAGCCTAACAGCATATGATAGATATTGCTATATATATATTTAGGATTATTGTAAAATTTGGCAACACCCTCCTTGAGTTTCTCTTGTCCATGAGCTGTTGCAGTCATGCTCATAATTTGCAGGACTACTATAGATTCAACACAAGAATGCTGATAAATTCTATGTTATGTTATTCCCACAAAAAGATGTTAAAAATTCATAGTGTATTTTTAATTACATATGCTGAATTATTTAATATATTTATGGCAGTAGCAAATCTGTTTTGACTAGGCAACAATGAAAACGAAATCATTTGCTTACAAATGTACTTATCTGATGATTGGAAGAATTTTTCCTACATTAAATTTAATTCTTTACTCTGACACTATGCTGGGTCTGGGTACTACTGTAAGACACAGTTATCATGACATGAACTTCTGGCCCTGAATTGTCATGTTACCTGTTTGAATGATTGACGTTGGGGTAATAGGAGCATTTCTAAAAGCCATTTCTTAACTGATACCATAGAATTGGTTGACAGTGACAAAAATAGATCCAACTAATTTAAAAATATGTGAATTCCCAACATGATTTTTTCTTTATATGGAATCCAAAATGCCCAAGTTTACCTAAACTCATTCAATATGATGAAAACTATGCCAGAATCAAGGCTAATGAAGAGACTTGTTTTCACCCAATGCAATTAAAAGTATTTATTTTTTTAAAAAATCCCAGGATCATATAATCAATGTGAACCCACATACAGGATCTCTCCCAGAGTGTTCTGAGAAACCCATGCAAGCAAAAAGCCCTGAAGCTAATCTGTGGGCTTTGCGGTACATCTGCTCCTGTCCACGTGAAACTTCTCTCACTTGATGGGGCCAGACTGGCACAGGGACAACATAAGTATTAAGCCCATTTAGTAGCTGTGGCCTTTGAGGAAACATAGTAACGTGAAGAAAGACACGTTATGCTCTAGTTCACAGCCTTAAGAAATTATATTAATGTCACATCTGCCACCTTATATAAGCAAGAGAGTGTGCACATTCACTCTATCTCCAACATGTTGGTTTAAACTACATGCAAATAAGTCATGAGCAGAACAAAACAAAAAATCCATCTTCCTCTGAAAAGTTGTCTAATGTTTTCCTAATCTGAGCCACTTTTTACCCCATGATCACGGGAGGAGGGTTGGGCAAGGGATCATCCTATTATTTCAGCCTCTGTCCCTAGCTAGTCCAGACAGGTTTGCTCCCAGAGGTAGCTTTCTTGTCAGATCTTGGGATCTTCTGATTTTGTGTACCTGCTCATGAACAGAAGAGTTTCTGGGCTCTTTTAGGCTTGGCAGCAGAAATAATACTTAATCTTTCTCTCACTTCCAGAATCCATAGATGAAAAAAATGTCAAACTTACATGAGTCCTAAATATCAATTAGGGAAAAAGCAAAGGCATGACATTCTAAGACAAGTGAAGGTCGAGTTATCACTGCACAGCCATATTTAATACAGAAGAAAATGAAGGGTGGCAGAGGCCTCTGACACTGCATCAAACTGAAGACCTGAGGGAGGGATAATTAGCTAGACGGGCCATGATTTCACATCCTGATGCTTAACAGAGGAGGGCAGTCAAGCCCCCTTGATTTTGGTGGAAATGACCATCAGCAAAAGGAGGCATATTGGAAAAAGACTTCAACTGAAAGTGAGGAATTGCGGCTTCTGATCTAAACTGTGTAAGAAGATGCATGATACTGGGAAAATCACCATCCTTTATTTATGCCAGAATTTTCATATATGAAATGGGGTTTTGACTGGGTAAAGTTTGAAAAGATAAGAGATGTGGACATAAAAACTGAAAGCATGAACACTGATAATGCATGAGTACCACAGAGAGTGTAGGAATAGAGGAAGTAACCTCAAAGAAAGTCCCAAGAGTGCTAAAAATATCATATTATTGTACCGCACAAATGCATTTTCTCTAAAAGACATAAACTCCTCCAGAATGGCCACTTCTGCTCTAGTGTTCATAGGGACCTGACCTAAGGGAGTTGGACCTTCCTCTCAACTTGCCATCATGCCTTGGTAACCACAAACAAGTTATAACAACTATTGTGGCTTCAATTGTCCCACAAGTAAAATGAAGGTATCAGACTTGCTGACCTTCAAATTACTCTTAAAGGACTAGCCAGAAAATGACAATAGAACTGCTAAAGTCTGTATTTCTGCAGCTTTTATTCAATTCAGACTTCGATGTGTATTGTCACATAATAGCACATAATTTCCTGATGCCAGGAAAGCGTTGTGTCCGTGACTCCATGGGGAGAGAAAAATGGATGGTTTGCACTTGGTGCTTTTCCTGGACTCTGTCCTATGTGTCTCTTCCCCTAGTTGATTTTAATTTGTATTCTTTTTCTGCAATAAACTGTAACTGTGACTACAATAGCTTTCAGCAAATTCTGTGAGTCTCTCTAGAGAACTCTAGGAACTGAAGATGGTTTAAGGAGTCATCAGAACTTACACTTGGTGTCAGAGGTGAGAATAGTCTTGGATGGACTCTGCGGTTGGCTAAAACTCTTGCAAAGCTTCACAGCTCTGCCTTAGGGGAGTAAGTTTATGTAGAACACAGCTTGGAGAGCTCCATGCCTACGGACATTGTATTAATATAAAACAATGAAGGGCTTGGTGGAGAACAATTAAGTAGAGTTATGAGCTCCATGATCCTAGCAAAACAGCAGATCAGCTAGAAGTTTAACAGAGAGAAGCAAGGAACGAGACAGCTGAGAAGGGCCCTCCTTGGTTTAGAGTCAACACAGGGTGTCAGAAAGTCTGTGCACATGTGTTAAGCTGCACTGACTCAGGAGGAATCATTGCAAGATGTGGGGCAGGCTTGAGAGCATCCCCAAATCTCACACACAGATGCCCAACCACAAAGGGTGAAAACCTCAATGGCACAAGAGGCTTAAACACAATCTCTGACCAAACACTAGGTAGACAATAAACTACTCTGGCTCAGGGACTACTCATAAGGACCCAAGCATAAAAACAAAATCACAATATCCCTGGGAGCCTGGAAGACTATGTGCATGTAAGCTTTACCCTGCCAGGAGTGATTGGTGAAGGAAACTCCAGGCTGTTTACTAGACCTTGGCTTAAAATGGGACAAAAAGTGTTAATCTCCAAACTGTGATAATAGTCTTGAAGCCACACACTCATCCAATGACCAAGATGTCAAAAGACAGGCAAGTGTTGATGAAAATGTGGGGAAATTGGAATTCTTATGCACTGCTAGTGGGAATGTAAAATTGTGCAGCTGTTTTAGAAAACAGTTTGGCAGTTTCTCACAATGTTAAATATAGAGTTGCCATCAGATGTAGCAATTGCATTCCTCGGTATATATACCCAATAGAAATAAAAATCTACATTCACACAAAAAATTGTATGTGAATGTTCATAGCAGCATTATGTATAATAACCAAAAAGAGGAAACTACTCAAATGTTCATCAGTGATGAATGGTTAGATACAATGTGGCATAATCATACAATGGAATATTATTTGACAATAATGAAGCCATGAATCTATTTATATAAAATGTCCACAATTGGAGAGTCTAGAGAGATTGAAAATAAGTTAGTGGTTTCCATGGGCTGAGGTTAGGGGTTGAAGTAAAGGGTAATAGAATATGAGGGTTTCTTTTCTTCCTTCCTTCCCCTTTTTTCCTCTCTATTCTCTCTCTCTCTCTCATTCTCTGTCTCACCTTCACTTTCCCATTTTTTTCTCTGTCCTTTCCTTCTTTCTTTCTAGATGTATCCAGGAGACAAGAAAAGGAATGCAGGTGCTGAATATATGAAGGGTAGTTTGCCCATATGTCTAATGAGAAACTTTAGGAGACAAGAGAAATATTTAAGGATTTAAGAGACGATTGTTAATGTATTTTTTTCTGTAATTAGTGATGAGAAGTTTTTCCTCATCTCCCTTATGAAATACACAGAAAACTACTCATTGTTCATTAACAGAGCATTTCCCCCCTTTTCGAATTGCCTGTAAAGTATTCAGCCTAATTTTACAGTTTTGTAGCACAAAAATATTATCTGTCCATGACAGAGAGCCAAGCTAGGGCTTATATTGCATAAAACAGGGGTCAAGTGCCTGACATTCAGAGTTCTCTGGCAGTAACTCTAAGTGCGTCAAAGCACTCAAGAATATTATAAAGAACTCTGAAAAGGCTGTAACAAATATAGATTAGATTCATTAGGTGAGTTTAATTTCAAAATGATTTCAATTGCTTCATATTCTTAACAATAATTTTAAAAAAGTTATGTTGCCCCATTTTGATATCAAGGTACCTGTGCTTCAAAGAGATTCAGGGACTAGTCCCTATGGTAGTGATACCAAATAGTGTCACAGGTGCAGGACATAGATGTAGATATTGCTGCTGTTGGTGCATCACTCTTTGCTATAGTCTGAGTGTTCGTGTCCTTGAAAAATTCATATGTTCAAATCCTAGCCCCTAAGGTGATGGTATTAGGAGGTGGAACTTGGGAGGTGATTAAGTCATAAGGGTGGAATCCTCTTGATTGGCATTAATGCCCTTATGCAAGAGCCCGTAGAGAGCTCCCTCACCCCATCCACCATGTGAGGATACATCAAAAAGGAGCCAGGAAACAGCCCCTCGCCAAACACTGAATCTGCTTGTGCCTTAATGTTGGACTTCTCAGCTTCTCAGACTGTAAGAAATAAATTTTTGTTGTGTATAAACTACCCAGTTTGTAGTATCTTGTTATAGCATCCCAAACAGACTAGGAGTATTTCTTAGGCTCCAAAACAGTCCTTGTAAAAGCACAGCCTGGGCACTGGATTATCGTCACCTTGAGTAGAGAGACAGCATTCCCTACATCTCAGTTATGCCTGGCCTCTTTTCCCCATGGTGAGTGACAGCACTCAAATACTATCTTGAATGCATGATTGCAGGAGATTGGAAGCTGGAATTAATGATCTACAAAGATAGGATACTAGGGTTTTTTTACAATGTCCACAGTCTAAGAAATGTTATTATTTCAATTTGGTGAAATATTATCTTCCTTATTTTCCCAAGACCTGTACTTACATGGTTTCAGTTCTGCCCTACCACATTGAAATTCAGTTTTTTGACAATCTCACTGTTCTCTGACTACAGTGAAGAGCATGGGAGGAAAATGGCGCCTGAGCTGACAGATGGTTGTTACAAAGAGGAAAGTCTTTTACCTCACAGGGCTGGGCACTGCCATTGATACCTCTTGGTTTTGAAACTTTGGGATAGATTATACTTTCACGGCTCAGGTTGTACGACTACAGCACACCCTGCTGTTCTCATTCAAGGCAAAATTACAAGTTGGGCCGCTGAGTGGGGATAGCTGGTTTTCTTTTTAATGTGCAGTATCTAGTTCCCTGAGGGATTCAGATGAACACCATGTGCTAAAATTTTTGACTTTTCTGTTTACAGAAGAAAATGAGCCACTTAGAGTTAGGATTATGTACGTACAATGAGGCCCAGGTGTCGGAAACATTTATGCAACCTATAAAATTCCATGATGAGGGTTTCTTCTCCTAGTATCACAGAGAGTTCAGTTTCTATTTACACAAATGAGAAAACAAATCAGTAGTTAACAAGAACCCTGTGGTGCTGACACATTAACTTTTACTTTATCACCAGATTATGTCAATGAGTGTAGGTTACCCCTGTGGGGACTTTGCCAGGCAGAAAAGTGTGTAGAGTATCCCCCTCCTGCTGGGATGGCAAAAATAGATCTGTCTTTGTCTGCCCAAATCAACAAAAAAGTGGTGTGGCTTTGCGCACGTGGATAGATGTAGTAGATGGCGTGTATAAGGATGATTGGATGTAAAGTCGCATACATAGCAAAGATGCTGGCTTTAGTTTAGCCCTTTATGTTTGTTTCCTAAGCCTGCAGCAACAAATTATCACAAATTGGTGGACTAAAACAACAGAAACTTATTTTCTCACGTTAAAGCATGTCAGAAGTTTAAAATCAAGAAGTTGGTCCTTTCAGAAGGCTTTGAGGGAAAAATTACCCTATGCCTCCCTCTGAGCTTCTAGAGGCCCTTGGCCATCCTTCACACTCCTTAGCTTGTGGCAGTATAATTCCAAACTCTGCCTCTGCTTACATATGACTGTATGCCTTTTTTTTGTGTTTGTCTCCAAATTTTTCTCTTCCAATAAGGATATTGGCCATTGGATTAGGTCCCACCTGAATCCAATATGACCTCATCTTGAATTGATTACATATGCAAAAATCCTATTTCCAAATAAGGAGACATTCACAGTTACCTGGGGTGAGGAACTTTGACATAACTTTTTTGAGGAACACAATTCGACTCCCAACAATGTTTATTGTGGAACTTGACCACCCTGAGCATGTTGAAGAGCTGGAGAATGGAGGGTCCACATTCTATTAATACTGCCTTGTGAAAGAGCAGCGTGGAGAGGTAGCGAATGGGCCTTGGAGGAAGCACATGCTCAAGGAAGATGGTGCACATCTGCATAAGGCTGGCCCAAGAGTGAACTGTCAGTCAATAAAAATGTATTAAATTTCACCATGAGTCAGACACCGTGGTTTGTATTGGTGATATGGTAATGGACAAGATAAACATAGTCATTGGCCCCAAGTGGGATAGGAAAAGAGAGGCCGATTGTATGTATAGCATGGAGTTTAGCACATTGTCGCTTACCAGTTTTACCCTAAAGTTTATGCTTAAGACCCAGAGACAGTGAGCTAGGAGTGAAATCAGAGACAGTGGAATGCACACATGCACAATGTGTGAAATATCAGGGGCAAAGGATGATAGTTTTCTAGGTTACAAAAGGCTAGGGAAAGTTTGACACACTTTGGTTCAAACCAATGCATAAGGGAAGCACATTCTGAGTACAATCCCTGTGATAAGGACACTGGCCAAGAGGCATTTGTGCCAGAAACAGTACTGTATTAGTTTCCCGTTGCTACAGTAACAAATTGCCACAAACAATGGCTTGAAAGAACCTACATAAATGTAATATCTTACCATTCTGGAGACCGTGAGTCTGAAATAGGCCATACAGGGTTAAAGTAAAGGTGTTGGAAGAGCTGCGTTTCTTCTGGATGCTGTGAAGAAGAATCCATCCCTTGGCTTTTCTAACCTCTAGGGGCTCCCCACGTTCCTTGCCGTGAGGCCAGCCACATCACTCCAACTTCTGCTGCTGTCATTGTGTCTCCTTCCCTGACTCTGACTCTCCTCCTCCCTCTTCACTTATAAGGACTCTTGTAATTACATTGGACCCATGTAAATAATTCAGGATAATCATTTCATCTCAAGATTCTTAATCACACCTTCAACGTCCCTTTTACCATGTAAATTAACTTATTCATAGGTTCAAGGATGAGGACATGGACATCTTTAGGAGGCTGTTATTCTACTTACCGCAAGCACCGTCAGTCATCATTATCAGAAACCCAGGCTTCAGAGACCCCAACAAGACAATCACCAAAATCAGCTGCCATTTGGTCAGAAAAGGCACTGGACACTGGTTGGGTTTATCCCAGGAAGCCTCTCTGCACTCAGGTAAAGTTCATTTATAAATAAATACTTGCTATTGGTATTGTGTACTGTTTATAGATAAGCACCTGGGAGTGGAAGTAGGTGGTTTTTCTCCCCTCTCTTCAGCCATATTCAACTCTAATCTTAGTACAGTAGCCATGACTATTTTTATGCACATACATTCTATCTATGCCCAGTCCAGGTTTAATTCAGCCCCTGATACATGTAGGAACATAGTATACATATCACATATTAATACTTAATATATAAATATGTTCATATCCGATATGAATAATATATTCATAATTGATATTGTTATATATAATCTGTATTACAACTATATTTTATATCATTATAATGTATAATATGAATACTATTATGATGATACTAATATTAATGCTATATGTATACATATATAACTATATTAAATATATTTATAAAACATATAAATATATTAATATTTTTCCTATTATCAATTTTACTTCTCAGGCATTTTTTCCTTAGAGCATTAAGTTGGATTAAACATAAAGCATAAAAAAGATAATAGACTTCATAGCAGACTATAGAGAAAAACGTAAAATTTCAGGGAAGAGAACCACCGTACATTGAACAATTGCTGTATATCTGATACTGCATTGTTTAATCCTCCCCTCAACTGCGGTAAGTGATTGAATCATAATTATGCACACTTTACATATGAGAAAACTGAAACTCAGAAACCAGTGACTTTTCTGAGATCAGATAGCCAGCATGTGTCAGAAAGCAAACTGAATTCCAGGTTTTCTCATTAATCGAGCTCTATCATTTAGCATCACTCCAAACTTGGCACATTCGGGCAACTGTGAACAGAGGTGATGGTGACAACAGCTCATTCACAGAGTGGTGAAAGTGAAGGTCATGAAATGAGATAATACATGATTGGATCCCTGTAAAACATCACACAATTCTTTGTTAGAGAGCATGCCTCTGAATGCCTATAATGACATGTTAGATTTGGTGGAACGAGCTATTCCCTCTATGAGTTCAGAAAAGGATAATGTCCAAGTGTTATGGAGAAGATTGTTATCAATGCAAAATAATCTACTTTTATTTCATCATCATAAATATCTTTTGTAATTATTGAATCCATTGTACAGTTGAGGAAACAATAGTTCTGCAAGGATAAATAATCTTCTCTTGGTGCCTGGGTTCATGTCTACAAGCCATATCCTTTTTTTTGTTTTTATTTCAGCATATGATGGGGGTTCAGATGTTTAGGTTACGTATATTGCCCTTGCCTCCCCCCTCCCCCACAAGTCCGAGTTTCAAGCGTGTCCATCCCTTGGATAGTACACATTGCACTCTTTGTGTATGCGAGTACCCGTCCATTCCTCTCCCCTCCCCTCTCCCCCCTGCCTGACATCCAATAGATGTTATTCTTATATGTACACTTGAGTGTTGATCAGTTAATACTACTCTCCACTCACTCTCAAAAATGCCTATGCCCTAGGTAGGGAAAAGAGGCATCAGTGTTTCATAGCACTCTGGAGTACTCACCTATTAATTTAAAGGGAGGTATGGCCCTACAGGTAGAAAGGAGATAGACCAGTGTTGAGAAGACTATAACATGAAATAATAATTATTTAAGTAAAGCCTTATCAAATTGACTTCCTTATGCTCTCCACCATCTGTATTTTCTTTTTCTCTGCAAGTGCAGTCTGGCTTTTCAACATTCTGACAGCAGTTCCAGGGAAAGCAGGAAGTGTTGAAAAGAGAAGAAAGTTCTTTTGAGGCCTCAGGGCAAGCTCTGAGTTCTCTGGATGGATTTGCTTCACATTCTTTAGTAAAACCTCTGTGCATATCAAAACCTCCTGCAAAATACCATCCAAGGTACTTTCAGATATGCAGTTTGGTGATGAACAGTTTACCGTCTTTACACTTCCTCTTGCATGTTTGTAACAAATCCAGATCTCTGACCTCTAAAATAGCAATTACAGCTTTTTTAAACTTTCAGATTTTTTCAAGTTTTACTGGAGACAAAAAATATGAATTTTTAATTAAAACCTCCCAAGAATCTGCCTACCACAAGTATCTGGAATACATTTTTTCTTGTCTGGAATATAGATGTTTCTGTTACTTCTCCACCCAGGTGCCTTTTGTGACACCTATTCAGGCTGTAAAAGCTGACTCTGTTCCCTTGCTCAGAAAATCTACCGGTATTACATGCTTTCCCAGTCTGAGTAGGCTATATTTCATTTTTACAGAGAACTCACAGCTTACCTAAAACATTGAGCAAATTGAGAGTGGACAGTTTTAGTATTTAAACCTCTAATGCCTCATATAGACTATGAATCACATAGATGATTATTTAAGAAAAAGAGTAAGTGAATGGAAAGCCAACAGAACAACCTACAACCTGAATGGAACATTGTCATAAATCACTTCTGTTTTACACTGAAAAGATTTGTATTGCTGACCTCAAACGATTGGGTAATACTTTTTCAGCATGTTAGATTCTAGTTCTGTTCACCACTATTTCTAGTGCCCTTCTCTGGGCATATCGTCAGATTTTAGTTTCTTTATGTATTTCAGTTTAGATATGACCAGGACACTTATTTAGATCAATGAAATACATGTGTCTCTTCTGGACAAAAAAAATTAACAGCTAGGATGTGATTCTCCATATTGTTGCCTTCTGTGATATATAGCCAAGTGATTTTCCAAATTGGTGAGACTCTATCCACGCCTAAGTCTTAACTAAATTAGAGACAGAGTAAAATCCCATTTTTGCCAAACTGCAATGGCTTGTGAGGAAAAAACAATTTTTTGTTGTTTTAAGCCACAGAGATTTAGGAATTATGGTAGGAAAAACTACCCTTTTCTGACTTATACAATTAGTATCATTCATAAAATCAGCATTATAATGTAATCATCTTGATTTACATTGATGACATTCCATTATTGTTATTCATAATGGATGCTAGAAGATTTTTGATAATTCTGCACCTTGATCTAGTACATTTTCTTCCCTCATATATGAAAAAATGCACATGGGAGCTCATCTGGAGATGTGCATATTGTAACAACAGGAAGGTCCATTCCATTCTCTTGAGATTTTTTAAAATAATACATATCTCTTTAGCTTGTACTATACCTTGAAAAGTTTTGCTTGCTTTCAGTTTGTAATGTCTCTGTTAGAAACTATTGAAAGCCAAAATATCAGCATTCTATATGAGAAAGTAGTAACTGTAACTGAATTCATCACTGTTGGGCATCTTAAGAATAAAGCAGTGAGGAGAGAAATGGTTACCTCAAGAGTTAGAAGTGATCAGACATTGGACTTTTTTCTTTTTTTTTTGAGACAGAGACTCACTTTGTTGCCCGGGCTAGAGTGCCATGGCATCAGCCTAGCTCACAGCAACCTCAAATTCCTAGGCTGAAGTGATCCTACTGCCTCAGCCTCCTGAGTAGCTGGGACTACAGGCATGCGCCACCACGCCTGGCTAATTTTTTCTTTATATATTTTTTTAGTTGTCTAGCTAATTTCTTTCTATTTTTAATAGAGACGGGGTCTCACTCTTGCTCAGGCTGGTCTCGAACTCCTGAGCTCAAACGATCCGCCTGCCTCGGCCTCCCAGAGTGCTAGGATTACAGGCGTGAGCCACCACGCCCAGCTGGACTTTATTCTTGACTGTGGCAGACAAACTCTGCTTAAATAAATCAAATACATAAAAATTCTGCTTAGATCATTGACATTGTTTAAGAAGAAAAATCTCACCAACTGAGGGCTAAGGGACCAGTCAAATCTAATCTCTAGTTATTATTTAAAATTATCTTGAGTAAAAATACAGGTATTTTGTTCAAAGTGTTTCTGAATTGTCTTTTAGAAATATGAGTTTTCACCCACTGACCCATTTTTAAAACATAACCTGTATTTTGATCTCTTTCTCCCCCCTCCAAAAAACAGTGATTTCTTCCATAATTATTGCTTAAAAATTCCTCTAGAACAAGGAGGCAGCATATTAGAAGCGCCAAGTTTGCATTTAAGAGGAGAAGCTAGAAGTTGTTACATTGACTGTGACAAAATATAAGAAAGGAGTGACTCTGGCTATGAAAACATAAACACTAGGGCCACATAGTACAGAGACAATTGTCTTCTATGCAAGAACAACACCTAAAGGTAATTATTACAGTAATAATACCTAACACTTGGGCAGCACTTCCTATGTGTCAGTAACTACTCTAAGAACTTCAGTATATTAACTTAATACTCCACAGCTCAAAATATTAGCTCATTTTACAGATTCAGAAACTGAGACAAAGAGAGATAAGGTAAGTTGTTCAGTGTCATATGGCTAGTAAGTGATGGAGCTTGGACTCAACTGCAGACAGACTCCATACTCTTATTTGAGTAAAAGCCATTAATATTCATGATGATATGCAGAAACCAAGACAACTTAAATTGTCTTCAAGGTAACATTGTGGAAGTTATAAAATGATGCAACATTTTAGCTATATTCGCATCTCATAGTTTTTGTTTATTATTAAAATGTAAGTGTTTAGCTTTCCAAACAACTCATCCTTCCACAGATAGATTTTTTTCCCCCCTCGGTGGGTATGGATAAGCAAAGTTCAGAGACATTGAGAAATTTAATGTCACAAATCCTCAGTGATCAGAAACAGCAAAGTTTATTTCTTGTTCAAAATACTTGTTGGTTGAAGGTTGATTGTGGGTGTGCTCAACATGTCTTCTTTATTCTTTGGCCCAGTCTAAAGAAAGAACCCTTAATTATGAGTCTCTCTTGTGGCAGAGAGAAAAGAGAAATGATGGAAATAAATGATGATTCTTAATAATTATGTTGATTTGAGTGACCAAGTGAGTCATGGGGCCAACTTGGCATTAAGGTGGTGGAAAATTTTCTTCTCCTGTGGAGGGGCACCACAGAGGTCTGTATGAGTAAATGAGGTAGAGATCAGTGAATATTTTGAACAAATAGTACAATCTTCTACACATAGAAATTCAGCAGCAAAACTGCCTCTTAACCTCAGAACCCTTCATTCCAAGCGTAGTTTTTATTTCACTGCATGCTAGTGACAAGCAACCGATTCCATAATGGCAGTCTTAGAAAACAACAACTGCTATTGCAGAGCTGAGAATATTGCTTCACCCTTTCTGCATTGAGATCTTTTACATATTTCCCACTTCACTATGCAGAAATTGAATTTCGACAAAAGATGATTATTATCCCTGAGTAAATAATATGATGTCGAATATTAGGTAGATCCTTAAGTCTGGGTTGATCTATTTGCTAGAGGTTTTTCATTCCTCTTTTCCCACATACACCCATGAGAAACATTTGCCTTAAAATTTCCCTGATTCGCCTAGTAATGAATTCGTACTAGTTTACTCAAACTGGGTATTATACTCAATCTCACTTTCTGTCACTTAAGGCTGCTCCCTCAGTGGAAACAGAATAACTTTAAGGATGTCTTAGCCATTCTCCTTTCTCATCCATGCCAACAGTGCACTATTTACATAAGCCTGCTATTGACTTAGGACTTAGTCTTCTTTATCCAGTTTGAACATGACAAAATCCTTAAGAGGAAACTGAGGATATTTCCCCAGCCTTTAATCATTATTCTTTTTCTCCATGGGAGGCTTGCCAAATCTTAGCTCTGGGTCTGGCCCTGCATATTCGAAGGCATTTTCAAACTCTAGTTCCTCTGTGATCGCTTTCCTGGATTTATTTCAGCTTCCAAAATGTAACTTAAAAATGGAACAATAAAGAGAAAAAAAAGGAACTAGTCTTATGCATTCCACTCATTCTCCTTTTTTAGAATTTTAAATATGCACAGATTACAACCAGTCTTTTCTTTCTTGACACTTGGCCAGGGCTTGAAATACCTTTGAAACTCATCACCTTTAAACTTTTTCGTTATGAACCAGTCTTTCTACTCACCTGAACTGCTATTCCTAGAGCTGTTTGATGAATTCTTTTAATGTACAAAGCTTAATACCTTGTTGCGGGTGTGTAGCTTTGTTGGGGTCCAAGAGAAAAGGAAACTTTCACGTAGAAACATGGTCAGCCTTGGGATAGAATGTGAAGATGGTAAGAGTTCCTGAGTGTCTCCTAGTCAGGGTTCTCCAGAGAAACAAAACCAATAGGTTACACATAGATATATGAGAGGATTTATTAATATTATGGGAATTGGCTCACAGGATTATGAAGGCTGAGAAGTCCCACAGTGTGTCATTTGTGAGTTGGAGAACCAGGAGAGCCAGTGGTATAGTTTAGTCTGAGTCCAAAGGCCTGAAAACTGGTAGCTCTGATGTTGAATAGCAGGAGAAGATAAATGCCCCAGCTCCAAAAGAGAGAATGAATTTACATTTCTTCTACCTTTTTGTTCTATATGGGCCCTCAATAGTTTGGATCATGCTCATCCACACTGATGAGGGAAGGGCAGATCTTTCTTACTCAGTCAACTGATTCAAATGCTAGTCTCTTCCAGAAACACCCTCACAGACACACCCAGAGGTAATGTTTACCAGCTATCTAGGTATCCCTAAATCCAGTCAAGTTGACACATCAAATTAACTATTGCAGTGCCTGAACTAAAACTGATGACCAGTTGTTTCCTGAAGACTCTCCTCTCCATTCATACATCTTTTCTTTGCTTATTTGCTGAAACGGCAACATGCCTCGTGGTTCGGGGTGCACTCTCTGAATCCCGACCAACTGGATTTGAATTTCTTGCTCAGTCACTTGACTGACCTTGATTAAGTTATGTAGCTATTCCAATCCTCAGTTTACATTTCTGTAGAAAGGGTACATATCAATACTTACACTTTATGGTTACTATTTCTATTAAATAAGACAAGAAATACACATTTTCAACATATTGCCTAGCAGATAATAAAATCTTATTAAATGTTGGTATCATCAATAGCAACTTGGATTAGGACACTGACCATCCCTTTTCTTCCCTCTTCTGTTATAGCCTTTTTGATACTATAGTTTTATTTTTATTTTCCAAAGATTTCATTAGAATATAATTCCAGGAATCATGTTTGGTACATTATACACATCATCCCATGCTATGTTCTCAAAATCTCTGTAAGGAGGTAGATAGAATTGCTTCAACAGATATGGAAGCTGTACTTAGGTCAGGTAACTTATTAAAGATTTAAGTGGCATAGTTACAATTTGATTATAGAACTGTGTTATTTTAAAGCCTTGACACCCTTTGCTATAGTTTGAATGTATCCCACAAATTTTATGTGTTGGAAATTTAATCCCCAAATTCATTTGTTGATCTGGGGTAGGGCCTTTGGAAGGTAACTAAGATATATAAGGCCATCAGGGTGGGGGACCTGTGATGGAACTGGCGGCTTTATAAGAAGAGGAGAGACCGAGCTGACATGCACACTTGTGCTCTCTCATCATGTGACACCGTCATGTTGTGACACAACAAGGCCCCCACCAGATCCTAGTCCCTCAGTCTTGGAATTTTCATCTTCTATAACTGTAAAAAAATAGAAAAATAGAAAAAATAAAAATTTATTTTCTTTTTAAATTTGTCTATAATAGTCTGTCATAGCAATAGAAATTGAACTAAGACACCCTCTTTACTTCTCAAAAAATATATCTTTACTTCTCAAAAAATAGCAGTGCATCAATAACAGTCTTTTAATGAGGAACTTCCTTTCTCATGCTTCTTGTTTCCAGGTGGAGGGAAACCTGTTAGTGTGACCTTCCTGTTCTGTCCCCAGTTTCCACATTCTGATCTCATTGTTGATGACTTATGGGGGGAACTGAGTGCAGTTTTGCTTCAGTTTATCTTGTTTCCCTTGATTCTTTAGGAATCTTCTCATCGTAGAGAATGTGTGGTCTGGTGTGCCAGAGGCCCTGCAGTAAGTCTAGTTGTAAAGACCTCCCCTGGGGGCAAAAGCTGCTAGTGATTGTTTGGGCAGGTCTGCCTAATTCTGAGCAGGCTTTTAGGAAACTTACTGCTCCCATACAATTAAACACATCCACCTACACAGCTTTTAACAGTAGCAGAGAAAGTGCTTTCATTTCCCTTAACCTTATTTCTAACTTTATCTCAGTTGGTTTTAAATTGAGACAGCAAAACAGTCATTTTATTGGGTCCTCTCATAGGTGATTGTTAAGACTGGCCTTTTAAGATGATGCCAAATGACAGCTCATTTCATTGACCATTTGAAAGGACAAATAATTGTGAAGAAAAGATTTTACAAAAAGCCAAAGTTCTTAGTGCCATGTTCGAATTTACTCAAAGCTTTATACTAGCTTTCAGTGCTGGAGCAAGTTAGGGCCCATAAATATTTACTGTATTTGAGGTTGTTAGAAAATGATTTTGTGATGCTTGATTCCCTGGCCTTCTGACTACTCTCTATGTGAGTGCTTGCCAAATTTTGGGGAACAGAGATTCATTTTAGAATCAACTAAAAACTGTGCATCCTTCCTCTCCCAAGTGAAGATTAAGAAAAAGTAAAAAAGCAAAACTTTTCATTTAGTTCGCGTATTTTTTATTTCCTCTTTCATTTTCATATTTAGCTTTTTACTATTTATGAAACTCCTAGGACTTTGAAGCACTGGTGATATAATGATGAGTAAGTAAAAAGGATTCTTATGTTCAGAGAACTCAGGTAGTCTTTTATAGTATGAAATTTCTATATCTGTTTATGTTATTTATTTTGAATGATAAAATATGACCCCAGTTAGATGAAAAAAAAAAAGGAGGAAAATATTTGGAAGGATAACCAATTGTCTGCTGGAATAAAAGTGGGGCATCGACAATCTGAAAAGGAAAGAAACCAAGGAGATCCCAGAATGTGGAATAGCTGAAGTGCTTGAATCTTCTACTTGTAAAGCTGCCATTAATGTGACTGAGCTTTGATAACATGCAATCTCTCTGACTTTCCCTGCCCTTGGTTAGATATTTGGGTGAGTCAAACTGTGTAAGGTTCTTACTCTTGGTCCCTCAGCTCAGACTGTGATGGGGATGGTTACATAAACTGTACCATAGCCTCTGCCATGTGAGACCTGCTTCCACAGAGGGCAGGATTATTGTGAACTGAGCAGCTGCTGCAAGAACTCTACTATATGAAATAAATTAAATGCTGGGCGATAAGGATCCTGTTTCAATCTTCTACATATGGCTATCCAATTTTCCCAGCACAATTTATTGAATCAGGATTCTTTTCCCCAGTGTATGTTGTTGTCTGCTTTGTCAAAGATCAGATAGCAATATGAGGATGATTTTATATCTGGGTTTTCTGTTCTGTTCCACTAGACTATGTCTCGGTTTTCATGCCAGTACCATGCTGTTTAGGTTACTACAGCTTTGTAGTATAGCTTCAAGTCTGGTAAAGTGATGCCTCCTGGTTTGCTCTTTTTACTTACAATTCTCCAAAGTAAACTATCACAAAAATCAGAAAACAAACACTATATGTACTCACTATTAGATTGGAACTAATAGATTAACACTTGTGTGCCCACATGGAAGTAAAACTCAATGGAAATCAAGCAGGTGGTAGGGTTGGATAAAATCACACCTAACAATTACAGTGCACACTATCTGGTGATGGGCACATTTATAATTTTGACTCAAACTGTACAAGAGCAATTCATGTAGCCAAAACATTTGTACTCCCATAATATTCTGAAATTAAAAAGAAATAAAATAAATAAATTAAATGGCTCCTTTTTACAGATCAAATGGTAGAGTATTATACATTTTATACCATACAAACTACAAATACATTTCACTTCTTGGCTCTCAGCACATATACACTCCCTACTTTTCTTATATGTTCAAAGATGTTATCACCTAAAGTGATTAGACAATTGTACATGTAACTCTCGGAATTCCAAGGGATTAGTGGTCATCTTAATTTCGGCTTTGTCTTTAAGGACAAATATGCTCATTTCTTAATGGGTAATGAGAATAGGAAGTGCATAGATGACTGCCCTCAGAGGCTGGGTGAAATATTTAAGCAGACTGTTTGACTCAAAGTAACTGCTCAAAGAATGTTTATTGAATAACAGAGACTTCAACCAGGGTGACCAAACATCCTGATTTTCATAGGACTGAGGGCTTCCTGGGGACATGGGATATTCTTGGTAAAATTGAAAAGTCTTAGGCAAATTGGAGCTAGTTGGTCACCTATGGATTCACCCTGCACGTGTGTGGTTATCCTTTTGCATATAATTTCAGAGAGGAAAATGATTACTACTAGCCGAGAAGTAAAAAAAGTATTGTGTTTCAGGGACTCATGATAATTCTTTTCACATCGTTGCTATTTGAAAGATGCAATTAATAATAAAAATAAGGCCTGGCACAGTGGCTCACATCTGTAATCTTAGCACTCTGTGAGGCTGAGGCGGCAGGATCGCTTGAGGTCAGGAGTTTGAGACTAGCTTGAGCAAGAGTGTGACTCTGTCCCTACTAAAAATAGAAAAAAATTGGCCGGGTGTGATGGTGTGTGCCTGTAGTCCTAGCTACTCAGGAGGCTGAGGTAGGAGGATCACTTGAGCCCAGGAGTTTGAGGTTGCTGTGAACTAGGCTGATGCCACGGCACTCTAGCCAGGACAATAGAATGAAACTCTGCGTAAATAAATAAATAAATAAAATTAATATATCTTTCAAAGATCATATATATCACACATTGTATTAAAAGAGGAATAGATGACATGTCAGCTTATCCTTCTGTCACTCCTCTTATTACCATTTCATAGATGAGAAAATTGACTTAATTGCATAGAAATTAAATTTAGAGTAAGTACCTAACCAAGGCCATGCAATTCATAAGTAATAGATAGAGAAATTAACTGAAGTTTTTTATGAACCAAAGCTTGTGTTTCCAGGAGAGCCCTCTGCATTCTTCACTCTCATGACTTTGGTTGATCCCCCTTGGTTACTGATTTTGACTCTTGACTGGAGGTTTTGGCATTTCCCTGGCTTCAGTACTATTTATGTTTCCTAGTTTCCAATTTGGCTGCCCACTTAGCCGTGATTACACCCTGTACTCAATCACTGATTTTCATTACTTATTAACTTATTCAATTATTTTACCATATTTAATACATGTCCACTTTGTGTTATGAATTTAAGTTATAAAAGTCAATAAACCTGACCCCTTTCCTCCTAGTAGTAGGGGGGTATGTGATCTGTAGTAGGGTGATTTTACTGTACTCAGAAACACAACCTCAATCTTATTCTGACAGTCTATATATCAAATTAATACCTCCCAGGAAAAAGATTCCAATTTTTCTCCAAGGACCAAATCCTTACTTTCTTGACTCAAGACACAGGATCCTTAACTTAGGTCTTACTGTCTAACCTATTGTTCTATATTGTCCTCAAAGGCAATTTTATAAAAAGGGTGAATACAACTGGAAGCAAAGAACTCACACTACATGGTTATTTTGTTCTTTTTAGAAAACAAACACCACTTGTCCAATCCATCCATAAACAACCATGACAGTCCTTGAATAATCAGTAATGAAATAGACACAGACTCAATGTTCCATGGAATGACTGTAAAGAGTGAAATATAAAAAAAAAAGTGAAAAAAGTGAATAAAAAAAGTGTTTGCTGATGGGAAAGTCATCAAGCTGTCTGAGGCTTTGTTTTCAAGTTTATTTTCACTGAAAATGAACTAAGGTCTGTGACTTCTTCATTCATCTATGTTACCAACTTTGGCTGGAAAGAAATTCTCACCTTGGATTTCTCACTGGCTGAATGGAACCACAGAGACAAAGACCCAGTGGAAAGCATTGTGTTCACAAGTGGGATGTTAGAAACCATAGCATGATATCTGGCGACCTCAAATATTTGGTCATGTCTTTCATAGCAAATACAACCTTGGTATGCTGAATCAGTGAAAATTTTTTTCTAGCTATTTCTCTCCAGATGCCTTCCAAAAATATATAGTACAGCATATTTTGGGGTACCTAATGGATTCTTCCAACAGATGTTTATCGTAGTGAATATTCGAAGAGGTCAGAATGGAGTGAGTCCCTTCCATCTGACTCCCATGTCACTGGGTATGACTCACTTTTCCTGGGCTGATCCTGAGTTCCTTTGATCACTTTCATGACCAGATATCTGGCCACTGGAGCCACATTTCTGAAAGATTATTTATTGAAGAAGTTCGTTGCTCATTTCCAGAGTTCTTTTCTTCATAGAGGGCATGGTGTCTTTGGAGTCACTTTGGGGAAAATAAAGTTTATTGGTGAGGACTGTCTTCTACTCCTTGGCTGAGCAGACTTGTTTGGGAGTTGATGGGTCATTTCAGTAAGTGGTTAGGCTTCAGATCAACTCAGGAATTAGTTTATATTTGGTGAGAACACTTTGATTTCCATCTGTGACTGGGGATGACTCAGCTGGAGTCAAGGGTCAAGATGTTGTGCTATCCTTGAAGTAGTGAGCAAAGCACTTGTTGCAGGTAGAGTTGGGAGCTGGGGTGGGGTGAGGGTATCATAAGTGCTGGAGGGTCTTTACAGCCTACTACTGAGGATCAAGGGCATCCTCTCATCTTCCACAACAGGTGTGGTGGTGGCTGTGGCAGGAGCAATGCTGGAACACTTTCTCCAACTGTGTAAGACCATGTGTCTGTTTCTGATTGGAGTTAGCACGTGGATGGATGTGGAAGACAGAGAATTCATCTCAGGATTGATCAGGCTGGGCATCCATTAAAGAAGAGTACCTTGAACACAAGGAAATATAATATGGAAGGCTGTAGCAAGAACAGAGATAGCAATATGACTAGAGGTTGGGAACTGTTTCATCAAAGCAAGAGGGACATCACTGCCAACAGCACCAATGGCTGGAGTCTTTTCATAAACTTGGCCTCACAGGACTGAATCAGGGAATCTCCTCTCATAATTTCTTCATGGTCCAGCTAGCTGGTGCATCATCATCATCATTAGCTGCAGCATCAACAATAAGGACATCTGATCTTTAGGATATAGAAGATCTCACCCTGGAGATGAAGGTAGGAGGAGCTGGTGTGGGACAAGCTGCAAGGCTCATATGCTGCTCTTTGCTGAACAGGAAGGAATATCTAGCTTGGATTGTCTGGGGATGACTACTGGGGGCACTGTCCTGTTAGTGAGCCTCCCTGAGGGCTCATCTATATTGAGTGTGCCATGTCTACACTGGATCCCTGGCCTTGGGTTTCAGATGAGATCGGGCCACAGAGCAATATGGTCAAGGGAGGGGGAAAGAGGGAAAGCAGCTGTTGCTCATGCAACAATTCCCTCCTCTGCCTTGGAAGCCCAGCCTTCCTAAGAATCTGAAGCGGTTATGGTCAAACAGGCCAAGACCAAGACTGCTCTGGACAAGGTCCCTGTCTTTGCAGAGGCTTGGTCCAAGCCTGCCTGGGAGGTTAGATTCCCTCTGGAATTTGAGGACTCGGAGGTTGATAACCTGCTTTTCTGGATGCTAATACTGTTCTTTATCAAAATGTATTATTTTAGTGTTATTTTTAGGTCTAAACTCATGTGGAATTTCATACCATAGAAGAGTAAAAACATGAAGTATTTGTTAATCAACATGATGTGCCAGACATACATGACATATTGTTTCATTAGGCATTGCATTAGTCCGGAAAGTTAGGTCTTTCTACCTCATTTTATGGATGAGTATATTGAGCACAGCTCTCACTCTTCAGTTTTGAGGGGCTTGAGTCCAGATGTTGCTTGTTAGGACAGACTCTTCAAACAGACTAGATACTCATAGCTCCTTTTCTCCTGGGCTGACTAATTCCATGGACTCCAGGTCATCTTAAATGAGAGCATCTATTATTTAAAATGAAAATAATCTCTTATAACTTCCTAAAAATCTTGTGATGGTGGTAAGTTGGTCTATTTCATCCTAATGTATGCATGAGGAGACAGACCCTGAGAGAGGAAATGATTCACCTAGGGACCTCAGCTTACATTTAATGAGATGCTATTCTTTTGGGATTCTCTCCTACATCTTAGTGGGGTTCTCTTTCTACTTTGCCTTGCTCTTGTTTGTTGGTTATGATGGGACCTATTGAAGTTAACTCATCCAACAATTCTCAAATGATAGCAAAAAAGAGGAAAAACAAACAAGCAAATAAATAAACCCAGGCTGAGCTTATGGACCAGCCAGACCTGTGTTTGGGATTCCAGCTTCACTACTTCCAAGCCAAGTGACTTTTTAAAATACTGGCCCCTTGGTACTTCACCGAGTTGCCACTCTCATGAAAAGGTCTTATGATGCCTCCCTTATGTGGTGACTCTTAGAATTAAACCAGGCAAGTCCTTCGACATGCCATGTATGCAGTAGGCTCATCACCTATAATCTACCCCTGTATGTCTAGCAAAGTATCTTCTGCTTGATGCATGTTGAGATCAATAAATTGATACTTGACTGAATACATCACAAATGGAAAATACACTAGGAACCTTACTTCACATTTGTTCAGGACTTTACAGTTTTCAAAACTCTTTCACGTAATGTCACAAATGCACATTTCTGAAATTAAACAAGATTTTATAGAGTGTGCCAGTCTACACCCTATCTTTGGGCAGAAGATACCTGCAGAGCTCAGCGAAATCTTGAAAAATAGAACATGTCAGTGTATTCATGTGCCATAGGGATAAACTGAGTTTGAAAAAACTCAGGAAAACTGCTCATTGGTGGCAAAGGTGATATGGCAGCAAAAGTGCTGAAAATCAGCTTCTGGATAACTGGGACGTTACTCTTTGCGAGAGATGTTTTCTGCGCTTTCTTTTATTCTTCCTTATTTATTTTATTTTATTTATTTTTAGTTAGTTGCACGCAGGACAGTTTTATAGCCTCAAAGTGATGCAAACAGAGTTTTAGACAGTGACATCATTGCGGAGCGCAGATGCGTTCATTGCTGTACGCAGAGAGCTTCTGGCAGGCTGCAATTTAATGAGGCAATCTCAAAGCAGCTTAGACCATTGTTTGCCTTTTGCCTTTGTCTGCAAATTTAGCACAACTTCATGAAATCTGCCAGAAAATGACAAGAGTCTAGCAAAATTACTCATAACTCAAGGGATTGGGTGAAACCAAACTGTCTATGCCTCTTTCAGTGACAATATGAGATGACCAATGCGATGGGTACTTGTGTGGTGTTTTCAAGATCAGAGTAACAGCAGCTGGGTGTACACATTTTCCTCAGAAATTCTACCTTAGGGTCCCAGTATCGTAAATTCCACAAAAGTTACTGAAAGATCTCTGTTGTCCAGAAAATCGTCTCTAAAAGTCACTTAGTGAAAACAGCGTTGGAAAATAAGTATTAATGAGAGTAAATATTAGCACTAAGTTTCAAAATAAACAAAAGGTAGGGAAAAAGTGACTTCTATGTTTATTAGAAATATGGTGGATTACAACAGGAAAGAAGGAAAAAAGGAAAGAAGGAAGGAGAAAGGGAGGGTGATCAGTGTTTAGAAGAGAACGTGGAAGTGGTCAAGGATGCCACCTTTACTTCCCTGATCTGTTTTTTGGGCAGCAGATAAGTGGGATAAACACAGGATTGATGATCACAAGGCCGTTCCTGGTCATTCTAAATTTAAGGCTGTCTCCACATTTATAAAGCAAGAATATCAGTAATAATACTGTCCCTGAGAGGCACCCTCAGGAGGTTTTAAGGTGATCATGAGAAAGAGATTGGTCTCTGAAGCTAGAAATCTCTCAAAAGTCAAGTTCCTCACTGGGGATCAGGGGCACCTGATTGTTCTTCCCTCATTCTGGCCCTACAGGGTTTTCCTGAGAAATGGAAGGGTATAAGAACAGGGGTTGAGTGGACTTTTGGACAATTTAAATCAATAGTCATTAACCATTATTGAGTCAAAAACTTTCCTAGGTTAATCAAAGCTGTGGAAACTCTCTCTAGAAAGTGGATTAATGCATAATTTTGCAGAAACCATCATCAGATTCCAGATCTTGATTATGTTATCTAAGACACAGATTCAGGAAGTACAGACAAAAATGCAGGGCATAAAGAACTTTGGAATTTTTTGGAAATGCAAGTTTGTAAATGATTGTTCATTATTCCTTGATGTTTTCACAAAAGAAGTAATAGTGAGACTATACAGTTATGTAGAGCCTAGGGTCTTTCACTATGGGCCATAAGGGAGAGGGAAGTTGAGAAGACTGATTCCTACATGCAAACCAGACCTGGGATAAAAAAGCTACAAGGAAGAATGTGCAATACTCTTTTGCATTTAGAGCGCAATGCAAACTCCAGAAGGGGGCTGCAAGATTTTGCATGGCGCGGTCTCTGCCTGCCACTTGACCTAATCTCATTCCACACTACCTGTCTCTGCTGTGCTCCCAGGACACTGACGTTCCCTCGAGGGCCAAACATCTCCACATTCCAGAGCCCTGCAGTTTCACTTCCTTATGCTAGAAATGTTCTCTGTCCAGCTATGCAAGAAGGACAGCTTCTCCTCCTCTTTATGAATTCCAAAGAGAAGATTTTATTGATTACTTTATCTAAAATAGTCTACCCTCATCCCAACCTCAGTATTTGATGCATTTCTTTCCAAGCTTGAATTATAGGCTATAATTACATTTTTCTTTAAAAATAGTAGCTGACATGTATTGAACACCTACTATAAACCAGACTCTATTTAACATTATTAAACTTAATTCTCATGGTATCAATAACTTTAAGACATAGGGCTCTTGTTATACACTTTTAGCATACAATATTAAATTGAAGCACAAAGAGGTTAAGTAACTTGCCTACAGTCACATAGTTAGGAAGAGGTGGAGCCAGAATTCCAACCCAAGCCCTCTTGCTAGACCACCGTGCTGTTCCGTGTCTGCTGCTGGTGCTCTGTCTCCTCACACCAGAAGGGGAGATCCTGCAGGCAGAGACCACTCCTGACTTCGCTATAGCATCTCCAGCACCTGCAACAGTGTGCGGCACATACGCTGTGATCAAATGTTGGTTGAAAAAATAAATACAGGAAGAAGGGGGCATCTCTAGACTATTTCAGAAGAAGGAACATGAGAGGTTAGGTCTGGGAAAAAAAAAAAACCACAAAGACTCCCATAGCAGATAGAAGGATGAAATCTTTCTGGATTCAAGGTTGTAATTCTGGGCTGCATATTTACCTGACCGATGCCTTTGTTTTTTCCTCAGTGTCATAAATATTGTAGTGTATATCGAGCACTTAGCACACAGTAAGCTCTCAGTCTATGGGGGAACTGAGAAGGAAAAGAAGGAGAGGAAGAAAGAAGAATGAAGGGGAGAAGAAAAGAGAAAAAAAGTAGGTTCATTTTTAAAAACCATATATGCATAAAAGTATTTTTTTATTGTTTAAAAAGTTTAATACTTATACAAGGTCTGTTAACAAATAAAATGATATAGCAGAGACAATCAATGTCACTTGAATTAGCTGATTGTTTAACATTTATATCCACATCTCTATGGAATGTAATACTTTTTTAGTTTTAAATGTACTTTCTTTTAAAAATTTTTAAATAATTTTATTTTTTATTTCAAATATTATGGGAGTACAAATGTTTTTGGCCATGTGGACTGCTTTTGTTATGCTTGGGTCAGGGTTATAAGCGTGCCCGTCACCCAGATAGTGCTCACTGTACCCATTAGGTAGGTTTTCACCCATCCCCTCCTTCCCCCT
>CAUYSK010091547.1:0-16489 GCA_963575035.1 Avahi laniger
CAGAATCAATATTCTTAAAATGTACATAATACCCAAAGTGATTTACTGATTCAATGAAATCCCCATCAAAATACCAAAGACATACATCACTGATCTAGAAAATAATTTTACACTTCATTTGGAACTAAAAAAGAGCCTGGATAGCCAAAAATATTATAAGCAAAAATAACAAAATTGGAGACATCACATTACTAGACTTCAAACTACACTACAAGGCTATAGTAAACAAAATAGCATAGCATTGGTATAAAAATAGAAATCAATGGAACAAAACAGACAAGCCAGTTATTAAACCACCTACCTACAGCCACTGATCTTTGGTAAAGTGGGCAACAATGTATACTGGGGCAAAGAAGCCTTTCAATAAATGGTGTTGGGAAAACTGGATAGCTGCATGCACACATGCAGAAGAATGTAACAGAGTCCATATCTCTCACCAATCACAAAAATTAATTCAAGATGGATAAAAGACTTAAGTGTAAGGCATGAAACCATAAGAATTCTGGAGGAAATTATATCAAAAACTCTATTAGATTTTGGCCTAGGCAAAGTACTTATGAAGAAGAACACAATACCAACCACAACAACTCCAAAAATAAATAAATGGAACTTGATTAAATTAAAAATCTTCTGCACACCTAAAGAAATAATTAACAGAGAAAATAGACAACCTATAGAATGGGAGAAAATATTTGCAGATTATATATCTGATAAATGGCTAATAACTATAATTTACAAAGAACTCAAGCAAGACAGCAAGAGGAAAACAAACAACCCCATTATGAAGTGGGCAGAAGACATGAACAGAAACTTTTCAAAAGAACATAGACAAATGGCCAATAAACACATGAAAAAATGTTCAGTGTCACTAATCATCAGGATAGTACAAATTAAAACCACAGTGAAATATCACCTTACCCCTGTTAAAGTGGCTTTATTAGAAAGTCCAAAAATGATAGATGCTGGCATGGATGCAGTGAGGAAGGAATGTTTATACACTGTTGGTGGGACTTCAGATAGGTATAAACCTCTGTGGAAAACAATTTGGAGATTCCTCAAAGAACTAAAAGTAGACCTACCATTCAATCCAGCAATCCCACTACTGGGCGTATATACAAAGGAAAAGAAGTCTTTCTATGAAAAATACCACCAGCACTTGAATGTTTATTGCAGGACAATTCACAATTGCAAAGGTGTGGGATCAACCCAAGTGCCCATCAAATTCATCAGTGGATTAACAAAATGTGGTATATGCATACCATGAAGTTATTACTCAGTCATAAAAAGACATGAATTAATGCCTTTTGTAACAATTTGGTTAGAAATGGAGACCATGCTCCTAAGTGAAATAGCTCAAGAATGGAAAAAGAAACACTGGATGTATACATTATTAAATTGGAACTAACTGATGAGCACACATGTGCACAGAAGGACGTAAAACCCAGTGGAAATCAAGCAGCGGGGAGAAGGGATGATGGCAGGGGTAAAAACCTACATAATTAGTATAATAAACAGTATTTGGGTGATGGGCACACCTGCAGCCATGACTGAAGCATTACAAAAGTGATCCATGTAACTAACAATATTTGTGCACCTTTAATATTTTGAAATTAAAATCAATCAATAAATAAATATTTGTAACTGGTATGATTTCCAATATATTTTTAACATTTGATATTTTAAAATAAAACTTTTATGATATGCTTTTCAATAGACTCAATGGAACTTATCTGTACTATTCAATTTGGGCACCTATAATAATTAATTAAAAATAAACAAAATTTATCCATTATTAGAAAACTTGAAAATGCTTTTTTCTCAACTTTATATTTCCAGGTCTCTCTACAGGCCTCAGTATTGTAACCCCTGTAATATATTTATATATTTGAAATTGTACTTTGTAGACTGTCACATCATGCTTCCTAGATCAGACAACATATATTTGCATTTATTATTTATTAAAATTTTCTGTGGATCTAAGACATGTAAAGGCTATTTTTTTTTCTGGATTGAGTTATTATTACAAGTTTCAATAGTAGGCTTGACAAATTCCATTTATTGGAAATTAATTTCTCAGTATAAACGTGGGTCTATATTTACCATTACAAGTTCATAGATTAATAGCACATATTGTTAGAAATAAAGATTTCAGCATGCTTCTTATATTCCTTTGACACTAAGAAATATTTTTATATAAATAAGTAGTTAAGAATAAACAATGCAATATTCTAATAATCTTGCTCAGTGCTCAGTATTTTGATTTTTTCTAAAGTTACATATCAAAATAAAAGTCTAAGGATGACAGTTGCAAAGGAGAGATGGGATGCAAGTACCTGCTACCCTCATAAGATCCAGATGCCATAAAGCCAGTATGAAGTATTTAGCTACAATTAACAAATTGTTAAAGGCCAAGTATAAATTAGTATGAGAGTATAGAACACCTTGGCACTTCAAGTATGCAGTGACTACTCACAGTTTATTCTCAGTTAAACTCATGAAGTCCTTAGGAGAAAGATTAAGGTCCAGGAAAGAATCCTGAGGAAGCTTCCCTCAAGTTTCAGACTGGTGGCAGGAGGAACAGCGGCTGCTCAGGAAACGATGCAAAGTAAATAAAGACAAAAATAGTCATTATATTAATATAATGGTGAAGGTAACAATGCAAAAAGAAGACTTAACAATCCTAACTATTTATGCACCTAACACAGGACTATCCAAATTCATAAAGCAAATCCTACCCAATCTAAACAAAATGATAAACAGCAGCACCATAATAGCCAGGGACTTCAACATCCCACTGACATAACTGGACATATCCTCCAAACAGAAAATAAGCAAAGAAACAATGGACTTAAGAAGAACTCTAGAACAAATGGGCTTAACAGACATTTACAGAATAGTCTACCCCCAAACTACTGAATATATGTTCTTCTTGTCAGCTCATGGAACATTCTCTAAGATTGATCCCATCTTAGGCTACGAAACATGCCTCAACAAATTTAACAAAATAGAAATTATACCATGTATCTTCTCAGATCACAGTGGAATAAAACTAGAAATCAATTCCAACAGAAACACTCATCTCTATACAAGGCCATGGAAACTAAACAACATATTGATGAATGACAGCTGGGTCAATGAGGAGGTAAAGATGAAAATTGAAAGATTCTTCAAACGAAATGACAATGTGGAAACAAGTTATCAAAATCTGTGGAATAGAGCAAAAGCAGTCCTGAGATGAATACTAATAACCTTAAAAGCCTACATCCCAAAGACAGAAAGATCACAAATTGGCAATGTAATGAATTGCCTGAAGGAACTGGAAAATGAAGTGCAAACCAATCCCAAGCCCAGCAGAAGAAAAGAAATAACCAAGATCAGTGCAAAACTAAATGAATTCAATAATAAAACAATTATACAGAAGCTCAATGAAATGAAAAGTTGGCTCTTTGAAAAGATAAAACCAACAGGCATCTTACTAGATTACCCAAAAATGGGAAAGAAAAGACTCTAATAAGCTCAATCACAAATGATAAAGGAGAAATCACAACTGATGTCATGGAAATACAAAATATTATCTCTGAATACTATAAAAATCTCTATGCTCATAAATTTGAAAATGTGAAGGAAATGGACAAATTCTTGGAAACACACAACTTCCCTAGGCTTCTGAACAGACCAAAATTGAAGAAGAAACAAAAAATCTTCCAACAAAAAAAAGTCCTGTACCAGATGGATTCACACCTGAATTTTACCAAATCTACAAAGAAGAACTGGTACCTATACTGCAGAAATTATTCCAAAACACTGAGAAGAAAGTAATCCTCTCCAATTCATTCCACAAAGCCAACATGACCTTGATACCAAAGCTAGGAAAGGACACGGCAAAAAAGCAAAACTAGAGACCAATAATCCTTATGAATATAGATGCAAAAGTTCTCAAGAAGATTCTATGGCCATTTTTTAATCAGGTTGTTTGTTTTTTGTTGTTGAGTCGTAGGAATTAATCTGTAAAATAATTTTTTATCAGATATACAATTTGTAAATATTATCTCCCATTCTCTGAGTTGTCTTTTCACTCCTTTAGATACTGTCCTCCTTTTTTAAAATTCCATCATAAATGGCAGTTTAACGTTTCATTTTCAAAATGTTTATAGTTACATTATTGTGTGGCTTTTTGCCCACTTTCTGAAAATAGTTGCCTTATAAATGTTGTTCAGATTTATAATTTTTTAGAGTGTGAGGACTCATTCTATATCTTTATTGCTTATAGTCGGAAGTAAAAGTCCAAAGGTGCGACATGGTCCTTAAATTAAAATTGTCATCATTCTTTCTGATTTACTCTACAATACATCTGGATTTAGAGCATGGACCACAATATTTATTCCTATGTATACACTTTATCCTCAATGCAAATCTGTCTAAGGCAAGCAAAGAACCATGACCCTCCCAGGAGTTTATGGTGACTTCTTCAGTTAAGGGAAGCTTCACTACTACTCATTTTAAGTTGCATCTTTGGTTGGTGGCCTGGAGGCAGACAGATGACCTTGAAGCTAATGAACCTTGAAGTTTCAGGTCCACTCCCTTGAATAGACCTCTATGATTGCTTGGAGTTACTGTTAGTTGTAGGCTGTTCATGGAGGAGAGCTGAAGACAGATTGCAAGTAAGAAGCATTTCTATGTAAGCAGTTCTGGTAAACTGCCTTAAAGCAATTTCACAAGAAATGGACCTGAACTTTAATGCTCCAGCAATTATTTATGATTTTTTTCTTATTCTAAATAAATATTTATTTTCATACCTATTTTTGCACTTACCATTTTGTATTCTCTTTCTTAAAGCTGGCTTCTTTTCTTTTATAAGCTTCAATTTCCTCAAAATCATAGTCTGCCTATAAGTAGAGCATTTTAAAGAAATAGCCAAGAAGGAGATGAAGGTTGAATGAGAAGGATGACTTTCTTTTTTGACTATGGAGGATGGATAATTCAGATAAAAAAAGGCAAGATAAAATACTTGATATGATTCCTCAACAAAAGACGTTCTCTCAGGGCAGGCAGAATACATTTTTAGTATTTATGAACTTTCAGTATATGCAAAATGGCTTCTTTTGATCAAACCTTGCATGTTTACCCAAAATCATCCAGTATCTTCAATGTGTGTCCATCCCAATTTAAGGACTGCTATTCTGGGCAACGTTGTTGTTGTTTAAAATCCTTTATGTGATTAATTGAATGGTTTAATTATTGAGTGCTACTGTGATAAATCTATATACAAGCTAGATATTGCTTTATTTTATCATATACAGTTCAATTAGTGTTCATCGATTCTGAATACATTTTCACTGACATAAACATTTTGTTCTGCTTTTTTTGGGAAGCAGAAACATATTTTTATTTCTTTATGGCTATTTTTGTTTCCTTTATTTCTTAATTAAAAAATACCCAGCATGATGTTGGTGACAAATCACTCAGTGTACAGTGAAGCAAACCAGGGTTTGTTACTCACGTCTATACATTCCTGTGTGACATTTGAACAGATACATTTCCCAGATCTCTATTTCTGCACCAGAAAATTAACAAAATTGTTTGGAGATAGCCTCAATTCACTCATTTGTATACTCGTTATGTGTATTTGCTATATGCTGGAGACTCTACAAAGGGGTAAAGATACTACTTTGAGAAAGAAGCTATCTTTCCTCATGTTTTTATGTGAATCTTTAAATATTTTTGCCTACATAATACATGAATATGATTTCAAAATGTAATGGTACTTCAAGGTTTATGCAGTTGGCTCTCGCATCCCTTCTCAAACCCGGGAAGCTAGAGACACAAGCACTTTCAATTCTCTTGTGGTCGTGTAGATGACTCGTTCTTAATACCTTTAGATATTTTCTAACCAATTACTATAACATAATTTAATTTGCTTCATATGCTTTTCCCCACTGCGAACACACTGGTTTCCACCATTTCCTTTTTTGTTAAATCGATTACAATTAATCTATTTGTATTTCTTCTTCAAAAAGTGTTTTTACACTCACTTGTAGTTATCCTCACTCCCTCAATTTTAATTCTGCAGTTTTCTATATTTTTCTGTTCATTTTACTATTATTTTATTTAGGGTTTAATAGGGAATGGGTACAATGTTTATGTTTAATATATAATTTTTAGTCGATTTTAATCAATTCTTAATTACACATGGTCACTAGGTTTATTCCATTGTAATCCTAAGTAAAAGCCTTAAGTGCAGAAGCTGACATTAAAAAAACATTTAATAAATGCACGTGTCCTTTTTTCCTTCCTGGACCCAACTGGAGATGTAAGTACTCTACTAGGTTTGACAAAGAATCTAGTAATGAGTACTGCATTTCTACATGCGCTCTTTTCCTGACATGGGCACTTTAATGAGTTAACATAAAGTACAAAACGTTTTCCCTAGATTTTAGGTGATTACAGGAAAAACATACGCAACTGATTTGTACTTTGAAATCACCCATGATAAAGTTCTTGTGTCATTTGAGATAAACATTTTCAAATTTAGTACCTCATTTTTGAACTAAAATCACAATATTCTATACATTCTCTAATCAAACTATGTATGTGTATGAGATAAAAGTATAACATTTCTATAATAGCATAACATGTCAACAGGAGCCTAACATATTAAAAGTTTGAAACTTTGTGAAAAGCCTCATAAATTTTATGGCTCAAAAGTTCACCAAGATTTCACCATTCTAATTTCCAATACTGAATGTTTATTTATTCATGAATAATGAGGAATGTATTTTTATAAATGTGTAATACATAAAGAAGTATTACGCTTTCTTCCCGAATATCCACAGAAACATGAATTGCTACATATTTATTTCTCCATTTGTTCAAAAGAACAACCCAACTAAATTTATTTATTGCAATATTTCAGAAATAATAAAATCAGTGTGATCCATCAAGTAGCAGTCTTTAAAGAATTATTTAAATTCTGTATGATGTTCATAGTTGAAACTGTGAGCTTGAAACTTGCTTTATAATCGAATTTCTTTGAGTAGAATAAAGAGGTTATAAAAAATGACCTAAGATGTGAAAATCTTATGAGGTAAGAGGTATGATCTCTATACAATGATAATCTCTAATGAAGGATAGAGTATAGGACTATTCCCAATTTTTAGTGGTTTGAAGTTGTATATTGTTACACATTTTCATTTTGATTCTGGCATAATTTCTAGGCCATAGGTTTTAACTGGAAACAGTGATTCAAAGGATTTTAGGAGGTGAATAAATCCACTGACCTTGAATATTAAAAAATATTATTCACAGTAGTTTTTAAGATCCTCAGCAAGCTCTATAAAATGAAATATTTATGAATTACTACAAGTAATACATTTAAAATTATCACTTGATGCTACATTATTGATTGATATGATTATTAATAATAGTCAATGATGGAAGTTACTCTATTTCCTATTTAAAAAGACTGTCCTTGAAAATAAAAAGCTATTTTTTGCTTTTTTGCAATATACCTTCCTAATTGAAATTCACATACAGGTTTATGCCCAACATTTATTTTAAAAATTAAAACAAATATATAAACAAAAACAACAAGCAATAAGGCAGAATTTGAGAGGGACATTTTATGTTGTCACAAAGTACAAGTAAAGCCCCTAGAAGATGAAAAGAGATGATAAGAAAAGTGATCTCTATGAGCCATTAAGATTTCCTCAGGCCTTACTTTAAAACAACAGAAATATCAATATTTCAGCAACAGCCAATATCTCTACTTTATAAAAGCAAAGAAAAATAAAAGATATTTGCTTGACTTACATACATTACAGTATTCATGGTGACAAGTTACTCTCTTGTCTAATGTGAGAGAAGAAGGCGATGGGGTGCATAAACAACAGGGAGAGTTTATAAAATAAGTTAATGTAAACTGAGAACATCTGTAAGAAGGAGAGAATGACATCTCTTTTCCTGAAGAGTTGTCGTGCGGGAGAACCTGGAAGCACACCGTGGGTAGCCATCAGAATGGAGCAGAACATGGTAGAAGAATTCTTGGAAGAATGTGACATAAGTTCCCTAGAGTTTAGGGGAAAGTTGTATGTAAAAACTGGTTCTTATTTGGGGCATAGAGGCTTTTAAGTATTTATTGGATTATTCTGAGACAGAAGGGCTTGAAGGTACCTGAGAAAAATTAGAGTACCACGTGAATCATTTTGGTTCTCTAAAAATGTCAGAACCCAGGGAAGAGGGACCCATCAGAGCCTGTGTCCCCAAAAGAAGCAAGTTGGAAATTAGAGAATGGGGAGGAGCCAGGATGCTGCCTTGGGAGTTACATGATTAAATGACAGGACACCAAGTACAAGGATGGTTGTGTTACACAGACTTCCTAGAGTCAACAGGCGTCATAGTTGTGCCTCTTTATAAGGATTCTCTATGACAACAAGTCTGAGGAGAAGCTGAAAGTCACTCCAGAGTAAAACAACACAACACAAAACAAAACAAAAACACCATTTACACAAAGTTTTCACATGAGCATAAGTTACCATCAGCAGGCAGGATTAGGCCTAAATCGAGCGAGGCCAAGGGCATTTCTGTGTACCTAAGTAGTAATTATCCATTTCTGTTCCCTGATCTAACTCGAGGGAATCTAAATCTTGAAAGAGGAATGGAGTGGAAAGGAAGCATTTCAGATCCAGTTCTACCCACATATCCCTTATTGGTATTCAAGAGTCTACTTTTAACCAGTGCTGTTGGTATGGAAGGCAAGAGATTTGTGATTAAACTGGTAAATTTTGCTGAATAAAATTATTTTGAAATAAACTTTTTGAGGTATAATTTACATACATTAAAATGTACATATTTTTAGTTTACATATAGATAAAGTTGTGATGAATATACACTTCCCTGTCAATACTAATGCAATCAAGACACAACAGATGTCAAAGATGCAGAAAGTTCCTACATACTGTGTTCCAGTCAACATCCACTTACACAAATCTCAACGTCCAGTCTCAAGCAACTTACACTGATTCTGTGACCATAGATGAATTTTGCTTTTTCTATAGCTACTTAAAAATGGCATTATATTTTAGGTACACTTTTGTATCAGAATATTTTCACTTACTATAGTTTGGGATTCCTCCATTTTGTCTCATTTACCAGTGGTTGTCTGCCTTCCAAGGCTGTGTGGTATCCCATTGAGTTGACAGACCATCAATTGTTGAGCCATTCACTTATCGGTAGACATTTGAGTTGTTTTTAGAATTGAGGTGTTATTAATAGCATTGTTGTGAACACTTGTAAATAGTTGTTATGTGGACAAAAATTTTTATTTCTCTTGGGCAAATGCCTGGCAGTGAAATTAGTGGGTCATATAATAAATGTATGAGGATTTTTTCCAAAATGATTATATCATTTTGCAATCTGACAAGCAATGCACATGTGTTCCAGTAGCTCAAGATCCTCACTAAACCTGGTTTTGTCAATCTCTGTAATTCATCCATTCCGGTGTGTGTGTTTTAATATCTCAATATTAATTTCTAGTTCCCTGACAACTAGGGATAAAGAGGAACTTTTCATATATTTATAGGGCATTTGTATATCTTCTTTTGTACAATGTATGCTCAAGTTTTTTGTCCTTTTTGCTTGTGATAATATTGATTTGTAAGAGTTCATTATACTTTCTGTTTGTAAGTCCTTTATGTCATATATGCATATATATACATATATATACATATATATATGGATATAGTGAAAGATTTCTTCCAGTCTTTGGAATGCCTTTTTATTTTCCAAGAGGTAGCTTTTAAAGAATAGAAAATTGTAAATTTAATGGAGCCCATTTTGTTAATTTTTTTTCCTTTAAAAGGTATACATTTTGGGAACTATCTAAAACAAATTTTGGCTATTCCAGGGTCACAAAAATTTCTACTCTGTTCTCTTCTAGAAATTGCATAAATTTAGAATTATGACACAATTGTAGATTTTTGGTAAGTGCTGAGTGGTAATCGTTGAGGAACATATATTTTTCCATTTAAAAATAGAGATGTTCTACCATTATTTGTTGAAAAGATTATTTTCACTATTAAATTAATAATATTGTTTAAAAACAATTCAACATATATACTTGGGTCTACTTCTCAACTCTCTGTTTCTTTTTATCCTTATGTTAATACCAAAAGGCCTTATTTACTATAATTTTATATTTAATACTAAGTAAATTAGAAAACAAATCTTCCAACTTTGTTTTCACCTTCAAAAGCTTGGTATATATTAGATTCTTTGAGTTCCATATGCATTTTAGAATAACTTTGTCTGTTTTTCAAAAACAAACAACACTGAATTAATTATGAATGTTATTATTTTAAATTTATAGAACAATCCACAGCAAACTGATATCTTAATAATATTGACTGGTCCAATTCATGAAAGATATCTCATTATTTTCATGTTTTCTTTAATTTTTCTCAGCAGTATTTGTATTCTTGACATATATGTTGTTAAATTTATTCCTTAGCATCTTATATATAATAATAAATTAAATTAAAATTTTAATTTAATTTTCCTATTGTTTGCTCCCAGTACATAATACACAAAGTGCATGTTGACTTTCTTTTTTGTCCTTGACAAATTTACTTATTAGTTTTCTTAGTTAATTTGTAGATGTCTAGGAATTATCTAAGTAACTATTTACCTTACCTGTAATAAAATTTTCATGTCTTTAAAACTTTCTTTTTTATCCTTTATATTGCCTTATTGAAATGCCTTAGACTTCTATGAGATTATAATCCTGAATAGGAATGAGAAAGATGCACATCATTGCCTTATCCAGCAATTTAAGTCATATCCTGATTAAAAGCTGAAACTGTTATTAGGAAAAATCAGTTTCAGTAGAAACGTCTCTCTAACCAGTTTCAGTTATTCAGGAACTATGCATTATTTTTATTAAACAACTCAATATTTAGGTGGAGGCTCTTCACTTATTGTTGCAAATTAAACATTTGTTGCATGAAGGACTTGATAAAAATGGATTTATGATCACATAAATCACAACCTTTTATTACTTTATTCAAGTGTGCAGATATTTGCAGGAAAGTATCAAATTATATGTAATTTTCAGGTGTACAAGTAAATCACCCATAAAAATATTTAGTGCTATTTGCATCAGGACCAAGAGTGAAATCCAATAGCAAAATAAACAAAACTCCACAAAGTACACATTTGAATCCTTGTTGTTACATTATCTGTTTTAGTAACAGTTTCTGTCATCCTTTTGATAGAATGTTTACTGGGCAAATGGATTTCTTTTATTTACCATTAACTGATTTATCCTTAAGGATGCAACGTATTGATCTATTGTCTAGTCTTACATACATTGAATTCTAAGAGATGGAAATATATTGAATTTATGACACACACTGTTATTAAGACTTTATTTAGAAGACATATTTAAAAATAACCTGAACTAGCAGCAGTTTGACATCTTGGCAAAACATTGTTCACTTACAAGCTCTTAGCATAATATAAATTAAGCTTTAAACTTTTCTTGAAAATTATTTTTTATTGTTTTCTTTTCTTTGATGTTAACAGCTCTTATGACACACAATAAACTGCTTAAACCACAAACTACACATAGTTAAAGAGTGTATATTGATAAGTTTATACACACACACACACACACACACACACACACAACACAAACTCACAGTCATGAAACCAAGAAATGAAACAAGAAATGAACATATTCTTTATCCCCAAAGTATCTTTTTGCACCTCCTCAATCCCTACCATCGGTCCTCATCAATGATATCTCCTATCACTAGAGATTATTTTGCATATTCTGGAGTTGCATATAAATGGAATCATATAGTTTGCATAGATTTATCTGTCTTCTTTTACACAGCATAATTATTTTGAACTTCATCCATACTTCTTGTGTTTCAATAGTTCATTCATTAGTATTATGTGACTGTATTATAATGTGTTTCACTATTAACTTGTTGAAAGACATTTGAGTTGTTTCCTGTTTGAAACTATTACAAATAAAAATGAAATAGAATCTTTGTGTAAAATTCTTGTATAGACATTTTCCTTCATTTATTTTGGAAAAATACATAGAAATGAAATAAATGGATCATATGGGAGATGTACATTTATGTATGTACTGAATTGCCAAACTGTTTTCCACCACTAATGTCTGAAACTGCTAGTTCTTCCAAATCACCACCAATGCATGATAATATTATACATTTAAATTTCATTCATTTTAATAGATCTGTAAGCATATCTCTTGGTTTTTAAATTTCCTTCTACCTAATTGGCACATATTCATTTCGTATATCTTCTTTGGTGAAGTGGTCAGCTTGTTCAAATATTTTGATCACTTGTATTATTGTGTTTGTTTTCTTATTACTGAGTTTTAAGAGTCATTTACATATTCTGGATAAATTATTTATCAGGAAATATTAATTTAATACATAAATATTAAATTTAATATTAAAATAATTAAAATAATTTGTACATAAATAATGTTCAAATATTTTCTTTTAATTGTTGTTTGTCTTTTTGTTATCTCAATAGTCTTTAAAAGAGCAGAAATTCTTATTTTTGGCTGATTATATCAAATTTGCCAATTTTTTCTTTTATAGATCATGCTATTGCTGTCACGTATAATAAATATTTGGGGGATGTTGAAAGATCAAAATGATTTTTTTCTATGTTTTCTTTTGGAGATTCCATAGTTTCAAGTTTTACATGAGGGCTATAATCAACTCTGAGTGATTTTGAGTACACGGTGGCAGGTATGGATGGATCATAGTTCTTTCTACTTTTTTTGCATATGAATTTCCAATATTTCCTGTATTATGTGTTGAAAAGGCATACATTTTAAGATTTTACCTTGAAAATAAAATGTTATCTTTATTTGGGTGATAAAAAACAAAACACAAATAAAAACTAAATCTAAATTCCTATACGGAATATAATTTAATGGTGTGAGTTCAGAGAAGATACAAGGCAGCCATAGCAACATAGCGTTTTAAGTATGCTATGCTAGTAGCATGTCCTAAATCCTGTGGGGGCAGGGACTCAAGAGGAAGAAAATCTATGTTACTTGAGTAATTAAGAGGAGTCCATAGAGGTAGGAACATATGTGTTCAGCATTGAAAAATAAGTAGGAATTTGTCAATTGAATAAGTGTGAGAAGATAGGCATTTTAAGGAGCAAAAACAAAAACACTCAATAATTAGTGTAACTGTATATAAACCTGCCATAAATATTTGCTGCAAGACTAGAAAGACTTTACGAATAAAATCTAGAGTGTGTAGGGGCCCTAGTATGAAAGGGAGTGAAAAACCAAGTAGGCAATATAGATGTTGAATGTTAAATGTTAGGGAGTTTGGGTTTTCTTTAATGGCTCCAATGATACCTTCATTTTTTGTCATTTTTAATAATTTCAGAAAAATATTTCTCTTTTGGAACATTAAATATTCTACATTCTTTCAAATTTCAAATTGATTCAGATAACCTGTAAAACTCAATTCCTAGATGGTGTAAACATCTCAAAATAAGACAATGGCTTTTTTTCCCTAAAAAAAATAATGCCCTGAATTTTGCAATAATCATAGATTTGCTATTTTCTTATGTGCAGCATAATAGTAGTATTATTTGATTCAATCATCACTATATCGCTAAGATATTGACATTTGGATGTACATTCCTGCAAATCAAGAACACCAGTTCTGTCACTGACTGATTCTTAACCTGACCTCAGACCAATTTTTAATTAACTATGCTTTCCATTTTTCATTAGCTCTTGGCACTTCCTAAGGCAGAATTTGGTAAAATATTATTGTACTACAGAAAAAGCATTTGATGAGATCTAGAGACAGAAAATCTAATCCCAATATTACCCATCGTTAACTTGTTACTACAACTTGAAACATATCACTTAACCTCTTCTGGTTTCTATGCTCTCATATCTAAAATTATGTACATAGATAAGTCTCTTGGATCATTCCAGAACAATTCTATGATCTATATAAATGGAATTTTTTTAGCAATGAGAATTTCCTTTAAAATCAATAAATATGCCAAAATTCTACAGCAGTTTAAAAATAGACATTATATGAAATATGTACAGGTTTTTGTTAGAGACTTAGATGACTGTCAGAAAATTTATCCACTTTTTATTAGGAGGGTGCAGCCGTTTTTCAAGGTTAGAACATAAAATCTTAGTCAATGACATGAACTGTTTTGTATTTTATTAAGAAAGGTGACAGTTTTTATTATGAGTCTTCTTTTAAACTACCTTTTCATTCGTTGCTCAAAAGTTAGCTACCCTAGATATTATACACACATTGTAAAATTCATTAATATTAACATTAATTCTGTTACACTATTCATTAAAATTGAACCATTTTTTATACCTCTGCTGATACAAATATGACAGAACATTACATCAATCTACAAAAGTTAAAGCTTTACAACTGTCAGTCCTCGAGTGGATTATAATAATTGCTTTATTATGAACCCGGTTTCTACTGTGCAAACTCAATGTCACTTTACCGATAAGTGCAGTTGAAAATAAATTGCAAGGAAATATCAACAGATATTATAGAGTTATTTTGTGAATGTCTTAAATTTAATTTTCTGATAATAAGATATTTTTAAATTATCTTTTCCCGATTAATATAATACCTTCATGAAAGTTAAATTTTGAAAGAAATCTTCTGTATTAAAAATTTTATAAACTGTAGTAGAGAAGAAATTGAAAATCATAAGGCAGATATAGTTTTGTGACACTCCTGAGAATATACATTGTTTGTAAACATCTCTTTCGCTAAGTTACCCCTGCATAACTTTGAGCATAATCCAGGGCAAGAGTTAAGTCACAGGGGATTTTAAAATATTAAAACCAGAGTTTCAAGGAGAGCTGGCATATTAATGTTTCAATGTTTACCAAGAAAAAGAAATTCATCTCTGTCACAAAAGCCCCTGAAAATTTTTAGGCTGCCACATAAGAATTGTATCACTTGGCTATTTTATTTTATTTTATTTCATTTTTCTAAATTTTTTAAGAGTGAAATTTTTAAAATTTCAGAATATTATGGGATACAAATGTTTTGTTTATGTGTATGGCTTTTATACAATTTCAGTCAAAGTTATAAGTGCGCTATCACCCAAATAGTGTACATCGTATCCATTTGTGTGAATACACACAGACCCTCCCCCACCTTCTTGTTTTCTGATGAGTTTTACTTCCATATGTGCACATAAGTGTAGCTTGACCTGTTCCAATTTAATCATGAATGAATGTGGTATTTGTTTTTCCATTCCCATGATACTTCACTTAGAAGAATGGTCTCCAGTTCCATCCAGGTTGTTGCCAAAGGTATTAGTTCACCACTTTTTTTTTTTTATGGCTGAGTAATACCCCTTGATATACATATTACACATTTTATTAATCCACTCATGGGCACTTTGGTTGATTCCACATCCTTGCGATGGTGAATTTTGCTGCAAAAAGCATTTGAGTATAGTTATCTTTATTATAGAATACCTTTTTTTCCTTTGGGTATATACTCAAAAGTGGGATTGCTGAATCAAATGATAGGTCTACTTTTAATTCTTTGAGGTATCTCCATACTATTCTCCATAGAGGTTGTTGTATTAATCTTCAGTCCGACCAACAGTGTATAAGTATTTTCTTTCTCTCTGCATCCACACCAGCATCTGTTGTTTTGATACTTTTTGATAAAGCTGTTCTCACTGGAGTTAGGTAATATCTCATTGTGGTTTGGATTTGCATTTCCCTAGTGTTGAGGCACTTTTCATGTTTGTTGACCATTTATCTATTTTCTTTTGAAAAGCTTCTGTTCATGCCTTTTACTCACTTTTTAATGGGGTTGGTTGAGGTTTGTTCTGGCTAAATTGCTTGAGTTCTGGGAGATTCTATCTATTAGCCCTTTATCAGATGTAGAACATGCAAATATTTTCTCCCATTCTGCAGGTTGTCTATTCACTCTATTGATTGTTTCCTTGGCTGTGCAGAAGCTTTTAATTTGATCAGGTCCCATTTATTCATTTTTGTTGTTGCTGTGATTATTTGGGGTCTTCTTCGTAAATTCTTTGCTTAGGCAGATATGTATAAAAGTTTTTCCAACAATTTTTCTAGAATTCTATAGTTTCATGCCTTAGGTTTAAGTCTGTTATCTACTGTGAATTAATTTTTGTGAGTGATGCAAGGAACAGATCCTTTTTCAGTCTTCTACATGTGGCTGTTCAATTTTCCCAGCACTGTTTATTGAATAGGGATTCTTTTCTGCAGTATATTTTTTTTTTTGTCTGCTTTGTCAAAGATCAGATGTCAATATGAGAATGGCTTTATATTTAGGTTCTCTGTTCTAATCCATTGGTCTGAGTCTCTGTTCTGGGTGCCAGTGCCATGCTGTTTTGGTTACTATAGCCTTGCAGTATAGCTTGAAGTCTGGTAAACTGATGC
>CAUYSK010091550.1:0-12693 GCA_963575035.1 Avahi laniger
CTACATAAGTAAATATAAAAAACGGCAAATGGAACACATTCTACTAAGTGAAGTATCCCAAGAATGGAAAACAAACACCGCATGTACTCACCATCAAATTGGTATTAACCGATCAACACATAAGTGCACATATAAGAATAACATTTATTGGATGATGGGCAGGGGGGAGGGGGAGGAGGGGAGGGGTATAAGCATACACAAAGAGTGCGATGCGCACCATGCAGGGGAGGGACACGCTTGAAGCTCGGACTTGGGGGGGAAGGGGGCGCAAGGGTAACATATGTAACCTAAACATCTGTACCCCCATAATATGCTGAAATAAAAAAAAGACAGCAAAGATGTATGTTTATGATTCTTTTCTTCCCTTTCTGATTTAAAAGACAACTGAATAAAGCAATAATTATAAAGCTGTGTTGATGGGCTTAAAATGTATAAAGATGTAACTCGCATGACAATAATAGTATAAAAAGAAGGGGCTTCAAGGAAGCCACTGAGGTCAAGTCAAAAACAAGAGCACGAAATGCATTAATTATTGATCTTGAGGGTTGACATTTTGAGAATCATGACAGGTGTATGTAGGAGAGAAGTTGCCACATTATAAGTGTGTGATCACAGTTCTGTATGCTGATAATGGTGAGTCACTCTTGCAAATAAAATAAATATTAACAAATTCATACACATTATGTACTTACATAACTCCTATGAGTGATGTTACAACAATTAACAAGGTTTGCAAGCAAAAAGTCCTGAAATCAGCAATTTTGAAAAGTAGAGATATTAAACTTGCTATTTGAATACTAATCAATAATTTTTGTTAGCATTTGTCTCTGGTTTCTGGCACTGAGCTCCTAGAACCCTTGGAATTTCCTGATGAGGGGATCATCTTTTGTTATTTGTAAGGAGTCCCTTTTGATCATACCTCCGTTTATGCTAATGAGGTGACTTAGGTGGGGCTCCTAGGTAGCCTCAGGGTGGGGCTGGTCACCAGGAAGAGCAAATGATTACAGAGTTACAACTTTCAGCCTCATTCATGGACCTCTGGAGGACTGGTGACTGGAGATTAACATCTATGAAAACTCTTGGGCAATGAGATCTGATGACCTTCCAGGTTGTTGAACACATCCACCTGCTAGGAGGGTGGTACACCCTAACTCCACAGAACAGAAGCTTCTGTATTCCTGATCCTTCTGGACCTCTCCCTGTGTATCTCGTCACCAGACTGTCCACTCATATCCTTATAATGTCCATTATAATACACTAGTAAATGTAAGTATTTCCCTGAGTTTTGTGAGCTGTTCTAGCAAATTATTGAACCCGAAGATGGGGTTGTGGGAACCTCCAATTTATAGCTGGTTGGTCAAATGTATGACTGGCCTGGACTTGCCATTGGCATCTGAAGCGAAAGCCATTCACGTGGGACTGAAACCTTAACCTGAAGGGTCTGCACTAATTCTAGGTAGTTAGTGTTAGAATTGAAATAAATTACAGGACACCAGTTGGTATTTGCAGAGAACTGGCGGTGTTGTTGCAAAATACCCTAGAGTATGATGTTAGCATAAGAAGAGAAATTAAATTGGTGGAACAGACTGTGAGTCCAGAAAAATATACAAATACAGTTAGCACAAATAGGCATATAAAAGCCTGTTCACTTCAGCATTATTTCTAAAATCAAAAAGATGCGATCGTCTCAAAAATGTGTCAATAGAGAGTCATTAAATAAGCACGTCTGTGCTTGGGGACACCATGCAGCCCTTAATAAGAAGGAGGTGGGCAGTGACAGGAAGACCCACAAGACGCACTTTTAGGCAAAAACATGTTACAGAGAAAAATTTGTAAAAACCCACAACCTATTACACACTTGTGTGTATGCTTATAGGTATATAAATATGCACAGAAATATATCTGAAAAGGCATAATGTCCAGTTGTTATCTCTGGACCTGGGGATCAGAGACGGGGTGCATTTCTTACTTTACTGCCTTTCCCTGACCTGTCATGCCCACGCTGTCTGTTAATATATACCTTAAATCAGCTGCCAGCATCTCTCCCACGGCCATAGGCACAGCCAAGGCATAGAGGGCAATGTCTTTTCTCCCCAGGATGCCTAATAATTCATTTAAGGAATTTTTGCTTTTCAGCTGAACAATCTGGGCTCTTTGGATTTGGAAGTTCTAGTGCCCAAGGAAAGAACCCATGCATCAGGGAAGACAGCCTGGGTTCTGTTTTAATGCCAAGTTGAGATCGATTCCTGGCCGATTTGGGCTTCTCACAAAGCAGGGGATGGGGGTAATGGTACTTTTCGGTGTCATTGATTCTGATTAAGAAGGGAAAGTGGTCTGCTACCTCACCATGGAGGGAAAAGGGACTGGGTCGGCAATCTTTGGGGCTCACTGGGGAGTCACATAATATTCCAGTGGCCAATGGCAAATTGTGGTGACTCAGTGAAGGCGGGGTGCCTAAAGACTTGGACACCGTAGAGGTGAAGTTTTGAGTCACCCCACCAGGTAAAATGTCCTGACTAGCTGAGCTGCTGGGAGAAGGTAAGGAATCATAGAAAAGGTGGCAGAAGAAGGAAACTGTTGATATGATTGTCAGCTGTGAAAGGAGTCTCAGAGGCAGAAGCATTTAGGAAAGAAAAGATGGCTGATTGCCAAGGAGTTGCAAAGGAATCAGATTTGGGGAGGACAGGTTTGCCAAACAAAACCCACAACAGGCATTGAAAGGGAAATTCTGCAAGATTACCAGCGTTTACAAGTTTTTATCGGTTTGTTCATGATGGAAAAACCCAGCACTTTTCTCACGTGATTTTCATGTTCACAAAAGGTCATGACATATCCAGGCATCAGCATTGCAAAGTCAGGGATAGCACTGTTTTTCCTAGGGAGTCAGCAGTTTATGGGAAAAGCTCGAGGTTTTATGTATTTTGGGGACTAGAAGGAGAACTGATTTTTTTTTTTTTTTTGGTGAAACCCACATGCAATTTATGAGCAAAATTCTGTCTGCTCTACCTTCATGGGATACCCAGAATCAGAACACTTCTCACCGTTTCCATGCACACACCCCTCGTCTCTCACCCGGGTACCACAGCAGCTCCTTACCTGGACTCTCTGTTTCCTTACTTGTTCCTTTTCCTGAAATTCACAACACTAAAGCCACACTGTGACAGTTAACACATAAGTCAAGTTACGTCTTTCCTCTGCTCCAACCTCTCCAAAGCCTGCCTCTCTGACTCGGAGTAAAAATAAATTCTTAATGACAGCCTACGAGGCTCTAAAGGGTTGGCACCCCACGTTTTCCCCTGCGACCCACCAACTCCTCTCCCGTGTAGCTCACTTCTTTACAAAATCTCTGGCATCTCTGGAAAATGCATGACCCTCATCCACATCAGACATCCTCCTGTCTCAGGGTCTTTGCACTTGCTCTGCCCTCTGCCTGGAGCACTCTTCCTCCCAGAGCTCTTTGTGACCTGCTTCCTTACCTCCTTCAAATTTTGCTCAGATATCACTTTCCCAGTGAGGCCTTTCTTGACACCTTGTTCTTGATGGCCAATGAAAAACTGACCCCAACTCACAGCCCTGCTATTTTCTGCCATAGCACTATCACCATGTGACTTACATATATTTTACTCATTTATTTTGTTTATCAGTCACCCGCAAGAATGTATGCTCCACGAGGCAAGGGCAGGGCCTTTTTGTCTGTTTGTTCACTTCTATAATAAAGTATGCCTCTTCTGAACGACAGTGCCTGGTGTGCTGTAGACATTCAATAAGTACTTGTTGAATGGATTCATAAATGCACGTATGAGTGAGTGGAGAAACACAGCATGTTCTTTCTGGGGAAGATTCAATAATGTGAAAATGTTGGTTATCCTCCAATTAATATGGGAATACAGTGCAATACTGTGGTAGGCACAGAGATGAGCTACCCACATCCTCCCTTCTAGGATGGATGTGTTGTCCAGCTATGGGGAGTGTGATCTCCAGACACGCACTTCCCCTGAGGTCATGACCCTGCTGGGGTCCTCTTCACTCAGTTACTAGGTGAGGTGGTGCTATAAAGGCCCCTCATGCTGACCCAATGCTGGACAACTCCCATGGTAGTACTGGTTGAACTCCCAGCACTCCCTGTCGGATTGGCTGAAGCTTTGTTGGGTCTCCATGGCTGTTCAGCTTCTCCCTCTACCCAGCACTGTTTCTTTCTCCTTCTATTTCCAGAATTGATCCCTAATAAATACCTTGTACCCCAAATTCAGTCTCAGCCTTGGCTTCCAAAAACCCAACCTACAGCATATATTAATCAAAATAACAAATAAAAGCAAAACATGAAAACAAAACTGGAAACAACCTATATATCCATCAGTAGGGAAATGCTTGGCCAGGCACAGTGGTTCACACCTGTAATCCCAGCACTTTGGGAGGCCGAGGTGGGAGGATCATTTGAGGCCAGGAGTTCAAGATCAGCCTGAGCACCGTAGCAAGACCCTGTTTCTAAAAAAAAAAAATTAGGGAAATGCTTAATAAATAGATTATGGTACATATGATGAAATGAGGTAGAGGTGAAGAAAGTACACTTTCTGAACTGATGCGGAGAAATATTCCTGATACATTAATTCAATAAAAGAAAGTTGCAGAACACAATCTCATTTACACAGAAAATATAATCTCAAATGTATTTTAGGAACCTTTTAAGACACCCAGGTTCCTTCCTATTGAAAGGGACATGTGCATGGGTTCAGGGCAGTCCCTTCAGGGATCGGCAGGGCTTGCAGGATGAATTGGAATCCTGTTCGTGAACACAGCGTGTGTGTAGAGAGCCTGGGCGTTGAACACTTTCCTTTATGAGCCATGTAATCTTGGGCTCTGAACCTCAGTTCATCATCCAAAATGCCTCCCAAGGCTCTCGTGGGGTCAAATGAGTATGTAAGGCATGTCTCTGGTATAATCCCCATCACAGATTAGATGCTCCATAAAAGTTGGCTCTTTTCCCTGGCTCCTCCTCTCCCATTCCGGCCAGGAAATCCTATTTCCTGTCACCCTCTTTCCGCCTCCTGAGTGGAGTGAGGCGAGTGAGGCTGGAGCTAGGGAGCTAATGGCTGAGGCCCCAGAGGACGCTCAGACTCCAGAGACTTGGGCCAGGATTAAGCAAGAGCAGAGGATGGGCTCTTCTGGGCCCGGGAGTACGATGGCAGAGACACCAACGATTCTGGGGAATTGAAAGGAGGCAGGAAGTGAAAGGAGATTGTGGGGTAGAGGAGGAACAACAGATGGCACCTCTGGCCTCTCTGGTCCAGCTCCGCATCCCAGATGGTGGAAATGAGGAAGTCAGAGGAGCTCTAAAAAGGGGAAAATAGATAGGCCCATCCCGGAGGAGGAGAGAAAAGCTGGCCTCGTACCCAGCTCCCCCCATGCGCAATCTCCGTGTGTATTCCAATTTCAATTCATTCTCATTATTTACGGTCCAAAGTTGAGGAAACGGGATGTCCCAGGTTATAGACTCCTGGGCTTTCAGACACAAGACCAGCAGGAGTCTGGTCGCACGTGTGGCTCCTCCTTGGGCACCCCTACCCTAACTCTCCAGGACTGAGTTTCTCCATCTCTGAACAACTTCCCAACTCCGGTCACTGCTGTACAGTGAATCCAAGAATTGCAGCCTCCAGAATTTCCACAGGTAACTGGGCTGGGGATGCAGGTGAGACCAAGGGAACAAGGAATATCTTATAAGAAGCAGGGTCTTGGGTGGCACTGAATGGGATGGGATATAAGGGATGGTTTGAGACTGAAGTAGCAAGTGGAAGTTTGAGGCTCTAGTCCTTTCACTGGATTCTAGATTGAATTATGGCAGCCACAATCGCAGCCACAAACTAAGACTCAAATTTAGCCCTATCACCAGCCCAATTCCAGCCTGTCCTCAGCCCCAGCCCTAACCCCAATACTAACCCAGCTCCCACTTCAACCCGACTTCAGCTTCAACTCCAGGTTCAACTTGAAATATTAACACCAGCCCCAACCCAAAATTGAATTTCAATTCTATTCTATTAATATTTCGAAATTCAGTGCCAAGCTTAGGCCCAATTCCATTTGTAGCTCCAACATGAGTACAGATCCCAATCCAAGCCTGAGACACAACCTCCAGTCCAGCCCCAATGATAGACCCAGTCCTTGCAAGGAATTTAGCTCTGATTTTACCTGCACTTCCAATGCCAAACTCAACTCAACCCTGGCCCAAAGCCCAAGCCTGACCCCACTTCTCACCTCGGCCTCAAACCCAGGCCCATTCTCACCCTGGTCCTAAATCTTAAGTCTACCTGCAGCGCAGCCTAGTCCCAGCCTCCTCCCTGGCCCAGCTCCGTCCCAGCTGGTCCTGCGTCTGTTTCAGCTCTGAAATCCAGACAGAAGCCGTGCTGGCCCAAGCATGAAGTACGAAGACCTCCAGTATTTGGACAGCGAGGGGAAAAACCAGGGCGTTAGAAATGGTAAGAGGAAAGGAGAAGACTCTCGTAAAATGTTTAGAAGGATTTTTCCTGTCGTGCCCTGTCTGCACGTCCCCCAGACACACTGGTGTGTCCCCCAATTGGAGGGGGTCAGGCCCCAGCCTCTGGGGAATCCAGTGTGAAGAGGATTCAAGGTCCTCAGAAAGACTGGGACAGGGAGGATCACAGTGGACCTGGCTCCCTGTGCTCTGTGGGCAGGGGTGAGAGGAGAGGGGTGGAGTGAGATGAGTAGTTGGGTTTGGAAGGGGAACTCATGTGAGAACCTGCTGGTGCAGGTGAGTGTGGGCCTGCCAAGGGCCTGGCTGCCCCTGCGGTCCCCGTGTCCTCCTGCCCCTCCCCCAGCTCTGATGACAGGACCTCCCCTAGCACCACGGTCCACTGTGTGTGTATGTACGTGGGTCCCTAGGGGAATGAGGGACCCGTGTGACTGGGGACTTGTGCTGGTCCACCAGGTCAAAGGCCTGGGCCCCCCCACCCTCCACTCTTCTCATCCAGCCCCCCCACCCAGCATTATCTGTGTCCAGCTGTCACCCCTGGACTGGTCCCTGGGCCCTGTCCTCCTCCTGTCTCTGGCATGTCCTGGGCCCTGCCTGTTCTGACACCCTCCCCTCTTGCAGGGCCGTCTCCTCCCGCAGGGCCGTCTTTCCTGCAGCGTCTCTGTCCGGGGCCCAGCCTCCTCCTGCTGTCTCTGGGCCTCAGCCTCCTGCTGCTGGTTGCCATCTGTGTGGTCGGAAGCCAGAGTGAGGGTCATAGGGTGGGCGGGGAAGAGGGAAATCATGGGGGTCCCATGGTAGGGCAGTGACGGGGCGATGGTGAGGACCATGGCAGAAGCACTGGCGGGCACCGTGCTGGGGCAGTTACAGAGATAAATGAGGGTCGCGACAGTGGCAGTGCTATCAACAGCCGTAGGGGCCATAACAGGCGCTGGTGCTAATAGCGGCATTAATGGGCTGACTAATGGGAATGTCGGGGAGGGGGGTGGGGGTCGCTGGTGGAGATGGCTCCGGGCCGTAATCAGGATGGCTGCTGGCTCTGCTACTTTCTAGCTGGGTTATGTAGTCACATTACTTCACCTCTCCGAGCCTGTTTCCTCCTCTGCGATACTGGATAACAGTGCCTGCCCCACTGGGTCTCCCTGAGGACCCAAGGGGACAATGCATGTAGGGTGCCCTGCTCAGTGCTGGCACAAACACTGCTGACACATCTTAGCTCTGAACATGCCGTCCATCTGATCAGATTCCAAGTTTCAGAGGGACCTGATGACGCTGAGAACAACTTTCAGCAACTTCACCTCAAACACTGTGGCTGAGGTCCAGGCACTGACCTCCCAGGGTGAGCCTGGCTTGGACGGGGCTCTGGGCTGGGGCCACACTGGGGAGCGGGGAGCTGAATCCTGAGCCATGTCTCCGTGTCCTGCAGGTAGCAGCTTGCAAGAAACGGTCACATCTCTGAAGGCCGAGGTGGAGGGTCAAAAGCAGGAACTGCAAGCAGGTTAGAGATCTTCCGAGAGAGTGTGGAAGGGGGGGCTGTCAGATAAAGGTGGGGCAGGAAGAGCCTGCTGGTGCTGAGCCGCCCTCCCCCGCAGCCCGCAGCTTGGAAGGCAAGGTGCTTTCTCTGGAGAGCCGGCTGGAGAAACAGGAGCAGCAACTCAAAGCAGGTCTGCCGGCTGCTCCCTGCACCTGGGCATGGCACTTGCGGGAGGGCAGGAAGGTTCCTGGGCTGGGCCCCGTGTAGGGGCCTCCGAGCTCCAGGGACACATTGAGCTGAAGCCACACCCAGGGCTCTGTCCCCATTGCCCATCTGTGTGTGTCCCAGATCATTCTGAAATGCTCTTGCGAGTCCAGCAGCTGGTGAAAGACCTGAACTCCCTGGCTTGCCAGACGGCTTTGCTCAAGAGCAACGGTGAGGAGGCTGTGGGGAGTGCCCGGCCCCACTTCCCTGCCCACGGCCCACCAGGCAGCGCCTCAGCCCCCTCTACCTCCTTTCAGCCTCCGCAGGCTTGGAAAGGACCTGCTGCCCGCTCAACTGGGTGGAGCACGAGGGCAGCTGCTACTGGTTCTCCCGTTCCGGGAAGCCCTGGCCCGAGGCGGAGAAGTACTGCCAGCTGGAGAGCGCGCACCTGGTGGTCATCAATTCCAGGGAGGAGCAGGTGCGGGCTCTGGCGCTAGGCTCCCAAGACATGTCCCCTTTAGGGCAACAGTTGACAACCTTCGTTGCACACTGGAACCACTCCAGGAGCTTCCGGAACGACTGCCATCTGAGCCCACTCTCAGAGATTTAATTGGCCTGGGCATTGGGATAAACATTCCCAAACTCAAGTGATTTAACAAAGAGCTAAAGTTTAGAATTGCTAGTCCAAGGAGTTGGCTGGCACGAGGAGACGTCACCATTGTCCTTCTGTTGCTCCAGAATTTTGTCCAGAAACATCTAGGATTCTTTTACACCTGGATGGGCCTCAGTGACACCGAGGGAGTCTGGAAATGGGTGGACGGGACGGACTACGACACCAACTTCCAGTGAGTGCACATCGGCTTTCTATGCCCCACATCCTTCCCCAGCTCTGCCCTCAGGGGTCTGACCCAAAGCCCCTTGTCCCCAGACTGGAATTCTACTCCATCCACCCTTCCTAACTGGCTGTCGTCCTCTCCCCTCAGGAACTGGAAGCCAGGCCAGCCTGACGACTGGCAAGGGCACGGGCTGGGCGGAGGCGAGGACTGCGCCCACTTCATCCTCGACGGCAGGTGGAACGACGACGTCTGCCAGAGGCCCTACCGCTGGGTCTGTGAGGCCAGCCTGGGCCAGGCCAGTCAGGAGGGCCATGGAGCCGCCTCTGCTTAGACTACCTGGACAGGGAAGTAGCGTTGGGCAGTGGCATTCTTCCCCAGAGACCCCCTAACGAGACCGCTCTTGGAGAGGAATAAGCCCTGGGAGATTGGAAGCACTACCATCATTTTGAATTATTTTCTCTTTAACGTCAAGAAAACAATATAAAGCTCCTAAGGTTTTATTTTTTCCCAACTTTCAAAATCAACTTTATTGAGGTATAATTTTTACATAGTAAAACGAACCCATTTAAAGAATAGAAACTGCACTTTGGGAGGCTGAGGCGGGAGGATCCCTTGAGCCCAGGAGTTGGAGGTTGCTGTGAGCTATCATGATGCCACTGCACTCTAGTCTAGGGCGACAGAGTGAGACTTTGTCTCAAAAAAAAAAAAAAAAAAAGGAAACTGAAACCTCCCCTCACTACCTCCCTTATGTAATAAAAAATTAAAAATAAATAAAAATGTAATAAAAGAAATAAAGAGTAGAGATAACTTTTGACAAATATAGATACGTAGGTATCTACAACTCCAATCATGATATAGTGCATTGCTGTCAGCCCCTCAAGTTCCCTCATGTTCCCTTGCAATGTAACTGCCTCCCTGTCCCCAGGTGACTAAAGATCTGCTTTCTTGCATTATTAATTGATTGTGCCTGTTCCAGAATTTCATGTAAATGAAATCATACATTATATATTCTTTTGTGAGACCTGATGTGTTTTGTGTTGCTTAATTTTTGGTAATCTAAAAATGGCAGAGCAGAGAAGCTAGGTGAGGCCTTGGAAAGTCCTATGTTACGGTGAAAGGAGCATTTTCTTTTCTTATAGATTTGAGTTCAAATCTTTTGTCACTCACTTAAAAGCTGTGTAAACTTAGTGTAATCATAAAATGCAATTGTTTAATTTCTCTGAAGATTCCAGAGTTGTTGGAAGAAGTAGATAAGATTCCCATATGGGCCAGGCGCGGTGGCTCACGTGTGTAATCCTAGCACTCTAGGAGGCCAAGGCAGGAGGATCACTTGAGCTCAGGAGTTCGAGACCAGCCTGAGCAAGAGTGAGACCCCATCGCTACTAATAATAGAAAAATTAGCCGGGTGTGGTGGTGTGCACCTGTAGTACCAGCTACTTGGGAGGCTAAGGCAGGAGGATCGCTTGAGCCCAGCAGTTTGAGGTTGCTGTGAGCTATGATGACGCCACTGCACTCTAGCCCGAGCAACAGAGTGAGACTCTATCTTAAACAAATAAATAAATAAAATCCCCAGATGTATTGGTTAGCTATCATGGTGTAACAAACCACCCTAAAGCTCAGTTATACAGCCAGCACTTATTGTAGCTCATGTGTCTAAAGGTCTGGTCTGGCCAGGTTTGGCTCATCTTGGCTGGGCTCTTCATGCATCTGTGGTCAGCTGGTGGGTTGACTGAGGGTTGGCTGGTCTAGGCTAGCCTTGTTCCCATGTCTCACAATTGGCTGGCTGAGGGCTGGGACAATGGGGATGACTGGGTCACTTTAGGTTAGTAGGGGCTTGTTTATAGAGTGGCTGGACAGGGTTCCAAGAATGTAAGTGCTCCAGAGTCTTAGGCTTGGCACTGAAGCATCTTTTCTGCTGCATCCTATTAGACAAAGCAGATCACAAAGCAGCCCAGATTCAAGGAGTGGAGAAATAGACTCCACCTTTGGCTGGGAGGAACTACAAAGTCATGTGGTGTAGAATGGATGTAGAGAGGAGTGGAGGTTGCTGTTTCTTCCAATGAATTTATCGTATCGAGGAAGCATCTCAGCTATCAAGAACCAACTCATAGCGAATTTCATTAAGAGAGGGCAGGACCCATTCATTGCTGTATTACCCATACTCAGAAAACTGCCTGGTGTAGAGGAGGGTCTCGATTGGTATTAATTAAAAATAAAGAGGCTGAGGTCAGAGAGAAGGTATGGCAAGGATGGAATTTAGCTCTTTCTTGGGAGACAGCACCCCTTCACCTTACCCTGCCCACGAGCATCACATGAAGATCACCTGGGTGGAACGGAGGGGTCTTGGTGGGAAATACTCAGAGGGGACACAGAACTGCCGGGGTCTGGAGGATGCTGCCCAGCATGTGAGAGATTTCACAAGCAGCACTTGGCTCCCATCTGGTTCTGTGGGCACCAAATACTGAAACTCAGCGCAGCCAAGTGCACAAGGACCAAAGACCTCAGGTGGTCTCAGGTCTGTCAAGGACACCACGACAGCATCCAGTCAGTAATCTGGGGTCAGGGTTGGGCTGAGGGTTTGTAAAGAGAAGAAGGCAAATCAGGAAATCTTCTCAGCCTGGGAACCTGATGCCATTAGATGATCAAGGGGAGCTGACCCTCCAGGAGAAGATGCCACTGTCCTGCTTAGGGTGTGCCCTACAGGCTCGTGACAAGATGCTCTCATTCTTTCAAGTGGGCAGTGGGCCAGGCATGGTGGCTCATTCCTGTAACTCCAGCACTTTGGGAGGCTGACGGGGAAGGATCACTTGAGACCAGGAGTTCAAGACCAGCTGGGGCGACATAACAAGACCCTATCTCTACAAAAAATAAAGAAAATTATCTGGGCATGATAATCCATGCCTTCAACATTAGCTGCTCAGAAGACTGAGGTGAGAGGATCACTTGAGCCCAGGAGTTTGAGGCTGCAGTGAGTTATGATCGTGCTGCTGCATTCCAGCCTGGGCAATAGAGAAAGACCTTGTCTCTAATAAACAAACTAACAAACAAATAAATAGGCAGTGGTTACTAGTGAGTGTAGCACGGGCCCCACCTCCAGATCATAATTGTGCCTGAGAGGTGCAGTGGGCAGGGCGGGGTGGGGGGTACCCAGAGGATTGATGTTGGGGGTGAACATACCTCAATTTAGTGCTCCAAATACTATCAACTGCATGTTTTTATTTTGTGCCTTTCTGCATTGCTTTAATTTTCCACCTTGTGCATTGTATTTTTCCAAGTGCATTTAAAATTTATTAACACATTAATGAGGGAACTGTAGAATGGTAAAGCTGATTTGAAGGAGTATAGGGGAGACAGAAATGTTTGTAGTTGTTGAAATCAAGAATGCAGGAATGGGCCAGGCGCGATGGCTCACGCCTGTAATCCTAGCACTCTGGAAGGCCAGGCGGGCGGATTGTTTGAGCTCAGGAGTTTGAGACCAGCCTGAGCAAGAGCAAGACCCCATCTCTACTAAAAATAGAAAGAAATTAGCTGGACAACTAAAACTATATAGAAAAACTTAGCCGGGCATGGTGGCGCATGCCTGTAGTCCCAGCTACTCGGGAGGCTGAGGCAGGAGGATCACTTGAGCCCAGGAGTTTGAGGTTGCTGTGAGCTAGGCTGATGCCACGGCACTCTAGCTTCGGCAAAAGAGTGAGACT
>CAUYSK010091552.1:0-12806 GCA_963575035.1 Avahi laniger
CCTGTGAAGGCGCGTGTGGTTCTCAGATACAGGCATTCGGATGGGAGTGTGTGTGTTAAAGTAACAGATGATTCAGTTTGTTTGATGTGTACGACAGATCCACCTCAAGATGTAAAGAAGATTGAGAATTTCCGCAGTCAACTAATGCGACTTATGATAGCCAAGGAATCCCGCAGTGTTGCCATGGAAGCAGACTGAACGGTTTGAAATGAACATTCTGTTTGTCATGTTGTTAGGAAGTAAATATCTTTTGAATTTGAGAAAATGTTGGAACAGAAAATACTTTATGTAACTAAGTGGAGTATTCAAAAGCCAAGAGGTCATGTTTTGTATTTTCTTTTTAATGTTTACTTTAGAGAGCTAGGAATGTAAATGCTTTCAATTAGAAAACCTTTATTTTTGGAAATTGAACAAGAATTATATCTATCTTGGAAACATTTTGTGGATTGTTTGATGTTGGGTAAAATATACAATTCTCTGATAAATTTGTATGAGTAATTTGCAAATGAGATATCAAGAAAAGCCAGTTCCTTCAATTTAGTTGATCTGTCTTTAAAAGAAAGTGAAATGTAACCATTTTGATAGATCAATATATTTCTTTTGGAGCATAAAATTTGTGCTGTTGATGACCAATAAACATAAAATATGGTAACTGAAATTAACTATACATCATAATATACCTGATTATGTACAGTAGTGTAGTCTTATTATATCTAAAAAAGTAATAGTGAATAACAAGTATGCTTTGCCTTAACCTTTACAGATTTAAGCTGTAATTTTTAGTGTAAGGGATTTGTGGTATCATAACCTTGTTGAGCAATGATTAGTTTTGCAAAATCTGGTTTTCAGTGATCAGAAACAACGGCAGTTATTTGAATGCATGAATGGAATGATGATCACTATAATGGACTGAAACCACCATATTACAGAAATATTTACTACATATTTTCAGCTATAGTTTCTCAGAAGGGCTAAGGATTATTTGAACCATTAAATCTTTGCATACTTCTATGACACCCCTACCCATCTTCTCTCTTTACACATGACTGTCACAATTGTTATATTTTCCAGTAAACCGTAAGTGTGATATTATTTGATATTTATCTTATATTTGTAAGCTGAATTTTACCACCTAAATGTAATGTTCACATGCTGATTCCTCAAGAATGAAATGAAGGAACTACCTTAAAATAACTTTTGAAGAAATTTGTCATGTTCAGCAACATGTTAGCATAGTAAGTTCTATTAACCATATGAATTTTGGCATGTTTCAGAGAAGTCAGTAAATAAAATGTTACATAAATATAAAAAAAGAAAAAGAATAGAAACAAATTATGAACATAATGATATATAGGTCATATACAAATAGTTTACCATACAAATTTGGAGTACCAAAAGGAGGAGTCAGAAAAAAATGGGGCAAAGGCAAAACTTGAAGAAATAATGGCTAAGAATTTTCAAAAACCAATGAAAAGCATCAACCAGTATATTTAAGAATTTCAGCAAATTCTAAGAAAGATAAACAGAAAAAAACCTTCATAAAGGTCTATCATCTTAAACATAATACCAAAAGTATGAGCCATAAAAGAAAAAAAATCAGTAAGTCGATCTCATCAAAATTGAAAACATTTCCTTTGTGAAAGGCCCATCAAGAGAATGAAAGACCAGCTATAGAGTAGGAGAAAATATTTTCAAGCCACATATCTGACAAAAGACTCCCTAACTAGAATATATAAAGAACTATCAAAACTCAACAGTAAAAACACAAGCAATCCAATTAGAAATGGGCAAAATGATGTTGAACATATTTTTATGTGATTATATATCATGTCAAAATATGTTCAACATCATTAGCCATTAGGGAAATGCAAATTAAAATTACAAGACTAGCAGACTAGGGTGACTATATTTATATTTTGTATATTTCAAAGTAACTACAAGAGAGGATTTTAAATGATATCAACACATAGGAGTGATAAATATTCAAGGTGGTAGACATGCCAAATACCCTGACTTGATCATTACACATTCTATGCATGTAACAAACACTCACAAGTACCCCACAAATATGTAAGATGTTATGTATCAATAAAAGAAAAAAAATCACAATGAGTTATCACTACATATTTAAGAGTTAAAATAAAAAATATTGATAACACCAAATGCTGAAAAGAATGCAGAGAAATAAGCTCTAATACATTGTTTCTAAAAATCTAAATAGTACAAACCACTCCAGAAAATAGTTTCTAAAAAATTAAACATACATTAACCACATAACCCAGAAATCACATCTCTCAACATATATGCCAGAAGAATGAAAACTTATACTCACACAAAACCGTATTTTTTTATAGTAGTTTTATTTGTAAGACTGAAACTCACAGACACAACCTAAATATCCTTCAGTGGGTGAATGGTTAAAAAAACTATGCTACATCTATATCATGAACTACTATTCAACAGTAGAAAGGAAGAAACTATAGATACATGCAACAGCTTCAATGGAAGTCAAAGGAATTAAGCTGAGTGAAAAAAGTCAGTCTCAAAAGGTTACATCCTATATGATTCCATTTATAAACATCCTCCAAATGACAAAATTATGAACATAGTGAACAGATCAGTGGTTGCCAGGAGTTAGGAAAGGGTCATCGAGATGGGAAAGAGATGGAGTAACTATAGAGGGGTAACACAAGACATATTTGTGGTGATGGAACAATTTGTGTATCTTGATTGTGGTGGTGCTTACACAAATCTACACGTGACAAGTTACATCCAACTATACACCCACGCACGTGCACATGCACACACACACACAAGTGCTTGTAAAACTGGTGAAATCTGTGTAAGATCTATGGATTATACAAATGTCATTTTCCTGGTTTTGATATTTTGCTAAATTATATAAGATGTTCCATTGGGGAAAGCTGGGCGAAAAATACACAGGACCTCTATGTATTATTTTTCCAACTTCTTGTAAATTTATAATTTTTTCAAAATAAAAAGTTTTAAAAAACATTTACAGATAGAATAAGGAAGGTTCGTAGGAACTAACAGAGTGATTTGCAGGTTATTTTGTTAAGTGAAGTAAGCAAAGTGCTTTTTTCATACAAGAAAAAAGGTAATGAAATAAAATATTCAACCATCTGCCTTTTTATGCAAAAAGAAATGTAGGAATGATAAACCAGAAACTAATGAGACTAGTTACTCATGGCGGGGGGTGATATGGAATAAAGTGTAAAAAATGGGAAAATGGAGTGGAATGGAAAGACTCAGGGGGAGTCACACTTTTCTAAGCACATATAACCTTTGTGTAGTTCTTGCTCTTATAGCCATAGTACTGCTTCACACATTCAAAGTTTAAATAAATAATTAAAGTCAACCAGCAGGAGAGGTACCCAAAAGAAATATAAATAGTAATAAATGAAACCACCTGTATTACAAATGAACAACCTAACCAAGTTAAAGAGGGTAAGAGAGAAAAATAATTAACCTAATTAACTTTGGTAAGAGAAAATATTTTGACTATTACATTAAGGTTAGACTACTCTAAGGGTAAGAACAAAAAGAACTATACACAAATATTATTGTACCCTACTTAGTAAAATTGCTATTTCCAGGAGTATGGATAAGCAATTTTGAAACTATTTGCATATTAAGATTGAGAAAATAAGTAAAGACATATTATATTTTAAAAGCCAGATTTCTCACTGCCAGAGAAAGAAGGTACAAATAAGGAAAGGAGGGAAGCTAGAATAAACTCTGTGGTATTTGGATTGGAACGGAAGGCATCAACATGAACTGTGGTTTTTACACACACACACACACACACACACACACACACACACACATAGAGCTACATATAAAACTGTGTGTGTGTGTGTATGTCATTACATATATTTATATGTAATATTTCTAAGTTCTGTTCCCTGAGAGAGCCTAGAAGTAACAAAAAATCAATAGCAATGAGCACAGATCTTGATTTCTAAATATACTGTTCAGAGAAAGGAACCAGGGATCCTTGGAGAAATGGTTGATTCCAGGGCTGGGGCAGCAAAAGTTCAAGATGACCCTGGAACAGCTGGTAGTGACACAGAGTATACAGGCACTCAAACAATGATGGGGTCATGTTAAAAGAACATTAAATAAATGACTGAATAAATAATAAATGGGGTAAGAAGTAATAGCTTTTCTTTATAGTAGACTTCCAATTAACAAATGTAGAATGAGTAATGGAAATAGAAAATATTAATAGATGACACAGAAATAAGTGTTGCAGGCAAGAATCATTGATGAAGAACAAAATATTTGCATAATCTCAAAGTATTCACCCACAAGAGAATTATTAATAACAAAAGGAAAAAAATGGTAATTTACAGTGGAGAAGCCTGGAAAAGATTATTTTAACCAAGTGATCAAAGTTAACACCACAGAAATAAAAGGAAACATCACACACCTCTTGATATGATGCACTAAGTGGGGGCATATCATTTCTGTGATATTTTTGCAAAATTGCATAACCTCAATATATACTATAAGAAAACATCAGACAACCCCAAATTGAGGGTATTTCTACAAAATGACTGATCAATGTTTTTCAGAAATGTCAGGGTCATGAAAGACAAAGAAAGACTGAGGAACTGTCCTAGGTTCCTAAGGATATGCAGCAATTAACAGCAATGTAGAATCCTGGATTAGATCCCGGAATAGTAAAAAGATATTAGTGGGTGGGACAGTTTGCAAAAGTTGAATAGTAGTTTATCAATGTTAATTTCCAGTGCTTTGAAATTGCACTATGATTATGTGAGATGTCAACATTAGGGAAGCTATTTGAAGGGTATACATGAACTCCTGAACTATTTTTGCAATTTTTTTAAGTCTAAAATTATTTCAAAATAAAAAGCTAAAAGAATCAGCAAAATACATTCAGAAAAATTCATTTAAAGAGCATTGCATTTAGATGCAAAGCAAATATATGTGTATATATCTATATCCACATATCTATAATCTATATTTCTCAAGACAAGTAAGAATGTAAGGTATCCTTTTTAAAACAATAATTTAAGATCTACCCAAAGGAATAAATGACATTCTATAATAAAGAAATTCTATGATAAAGACATCTGCACTTGAATGTTTATGGCAGCACAATTCACAATTGCAAAGATGTGGAAACAACCCAAGTGGCCATCAACACATGAGTGGATTAATAAAATGTGGTATATGTATACCATGGAATACTACTCAATTACAAAAAACAATGGTGAACTAGCACCTCTTATATTATCCTGGATAGAGCTTAAGTCCATCCTTCGAAGTGAGATATCACAAGAATGGAAAAACAGCACCACATGTACTCACCATCAAATTGGTACTAACTGATCAACACTAAGGTGCTCATATGGTAGTAATATTCATTGGTTGCTGGTCAGGTGGGAGGGGTGGGGGTAGGTAAACTCACAACTAACGGGTGCGGAGTGCACTGTATTGGGGGGAAGGGCACGCTTGTAGCCCTGGCTTGGACAAGGCAAAGGCATTACATGTAACCAAAATGTTTGTACTGCCATAATATCCTGAAAAAAAAAAGATGCTCTACTTTCCCATTTTCCTCAGTTGATCATTCCTTGCCAAAGAAGGCATGGCTTTGCTGCAGAACTATGGTTGCCTGGGCTAAGATTATTCTGTCAGGGTTTGCACAGCCTCTATATAGCATCCCAATCTGTTTCAGCCAGATGAAGCATTTTTGGATATTTTTGGTTATGAGGGCCCGGGGCTAGAGTTGCTTGTCTATGGATAAATGGGTTCAAGAGCCTTCTCTTGCTCCAAACCACACACAAAGCTCACAGTCTTGTAAGCTGATTTGTAAGTAGATAGAATCAATATACTCAAATATCATTAATTTTTTCTCCAAAATTGAAATTAGCTCGCTTGGTCTAACAGTTCCTTATGACAGCTTTAACAAATTACCACAAACTCGGTGGCTTTAAATAACATAAATCTATTATCTTACAGTTCCAGAAATCAGAAGACCAAAATCCATTTCAGTGGGCTAAAATCGAGGTGTCAGTGACAAGCTGCCAGGTGTCAAGGTGGTGAATTAGGACAACACACTAAGCTGAGAGTGACAATCAAGCCTTTCTTCACTTGCAAGGATAGTATATGCAAGAGGCAAAATAGGCTCCAGTTTTTCCCAATGTTTCATTATTTTCTAAAGGAACAACACTGGGCAAAGTTCAGATGGATAAGTACAGACAGGAGGATCATCTCATTGCTAAGGAGCCCTGATGAAAAGGCTCTTGTCATTTTAAGGACCCAGAGAAGGGCTAGGAGTAGGAAAGGACAGAGTCAGAGTAAAATACCTTAGCCAAGTTTCCTCAAGCCTCCCTGCCCTCAGTGAAAGGGATCTAAATTGGCTAGGAATGTAAATATGTTCATGAGTATGGCTGAAAGAGGGTGGAGGAGAGTGGCAGGGAGGGCTTGATCCTTGACTGCAACCCCAGAGACTGCAATGTACTAGCTGTGCAGCATGTCTGGTGTGCAGAGAGCTGCTTTCTGCCATGAGACCTGCTAGGCCAAGCATTTGTGACCGCCTATGGTCAAGCTGAAAGGTTACACACAGAATTTTGGCCTGGAGCTGCTTCAAAGTAACTCTCTACAAGATACTTCTTAGATAAGAAGTGTAAAATACTTATTAATTAATTTTATAGTGGACAAACTTAGCAGACACTTCACTAACCAGGTACTAAAAGTCAAAATCTCTAATAATGAACACATTGACATCAGATGCCTTTTGATATAATGAATGAGAAGATAGCATTCCTGTAATATTTCTGTCAAAAATGAAAAATGAGGAAAAGCCAAATGTCCCACATTGAGAGACATTTTACTAAGTGACAGGCCTACATCCTTGAAAAATGTCATGCCATGAAAGACAAGGAAAAACTGAAGAACCGTTTCAGATATGGGAAGACTGAAGAGACATGAAAAATAAATGCAACACATAATTTTGAGTTGGATCCTAGACCAAAAAGAAAAAAGTACATAAAGGACATTCTTAGGGCAATTGACAAAATTCGAATGTGGTGTGTAGACTGGATGGTAGTATTGCATCAGTGTGAATTTTTTATTCTGATGCGTATGCAGGAAATGTACTCATTAGGAGAATGTCCTTGTTTTTAGGACATACACTGTGAAGAATTTAGAGGCAGGAGCCATAATGTCCACAACTTACAAATGCCTCAGAAAATTTACAAATCAACATGTCTGTGTATGCATCACCATACCTGGCCTACAATTTCGATCTAATATTCAACATGTTTTCCATTAAAAAAAGTCAGGCGTTCAGAGAATAACAGGTTGTTTCAGAAGTTCCTTACAAGCAAAAGAAGAGATCTATGCCATAAGTAGATTTCTGAAAAATAAGTCCTAGTGGTAAGAAGGAAGATACACAACTTTTTGGGTAATAGTTCAAAAAAAAAAGGACAACAAAAATGAACAAAAGTGAAATTTCCATATTATGTCACCAGTTTTATAAAACTGGGATCATGTTTTGTACATTTTTCTGCTTCTTTATTTGCTCATTCAGCAATAATTTAGGATCTGCGAGAGCTATAATTCCTTAGTTTTGGATGGATGCATATTATTCTATTCAGTGAATATATTAATTATTTAAATGATTCTCTATCAAAAAAACTGTATTTTTCTTCATTTTTGGACATTAAAATATTTCTACAATGAGCATCATTGTCAATTTGTCCTTACATAGTTTCCTTTCCATGGGAAAGATTCTTAGAAATGATAGTGCTAGGCTGAGAATATATGTAGTCTTTTAGAAACTGTTGACATATTTCTCTTCAGAAAGACTGTAATACTTTAAATAGCCACCGGTAATCTATTAGTAGCCTTTTCCCTTCATCCACATTAACAATAAAATTAAGTTCTCCTTTTGTTTCCAAGCTGGTGAATATGGAGAGCTTTATCATCATACTGTAATATATTCTTTCCTATTTGAGAATCAATAGCATATTTTCTTATATCTATTGGTCATTTGGATTTGCTGTTCTCTAAGCTGCGTATATGATTTGTCATTTTCTTATTGGGCTGTTTGTAGTTTGTTTTTTCTTTCTTTCAAATTCATTAAAATATTTTTTAAAGATTTAATAAATACCAAATCTTTTTTCCAGAATTATAAATATATATCTTCCAAATCTATCTATCCAGAAAAAAATTGAAATGAATCTGTATATTACAGCACATAAAAATAAAAAAATATATTCTGGTTAGATTAAATACTGTATCATAAATAAATTTTAAACCAGACAATGTAAGGGGCAATGTATAACCTGAAATGAGGAAGATCTTTGTAACTAAGACTGAAAACTTGAAATTCATGAAAGAAAGGATATACTGGATATATTGGCAGTATAATAATTTTTAAAAAGCTATTTTATGTAAAATATTTCATAAACCAAATTAATAAGCAATTTTCTTAAGATAAATTAAACAGTGGTCTATTTTCCATGTAGAAGTCAAAGGCTTTATGACATGACCTCAGATATCTTAAAACATTTACACATGAAATAAAGAATTTCTTCCTGATATAAGTCATTAAGTACTTTTAGAGAACTCATTGAATAGTTTACAAAAGAAAATTCATCCCAATTCAATAGTACAAAATTCATTTTTTCTTTGATACTGTATTCTAGTCCCTATTGTCATTCCTTTGTATTAGAAAAAGTTGAAGATTCAGTCCCTGGAGAAAGGGTTTTACTAAGCAAATCAGTGATTAAAGAGTGATCTCACTTCACAGAGATCTCCTCCCTCTCTCTTCCCATTGGGTATGTGGTTAACTACTGTAAACTGTGGGGGGAGAGTTTTGCAATTCAATGATTGAAATTTCTGGTTAGAGTCCAAAATATACACCAAAATTTGATAGAGAAAATACTGTTATCCACTTTGCAAAACTGACTGGAAAAAAATCTCTGAAAATAGAGGTTGATACCCTAAAATCGAAGTGATATGAAGCCAGCACACCACATTCTGGTCACCTGCAATATTTCATCCTTATTCTCTAATTAATTTTGAATGGAGACTTCATGACTTGCTGCATATTGAGTGGAATTAAAAGAAGTTGAATAAATTTAATGAATCAATTATACAACTAAATAGTATATGAAGATGTTGTATCTGTGCACTTTAAATTAGTCCTATTTGAACTCAAGGCTCCTTGAATATAAAAACAAATTGATCCATCTCTAATATTTAAAATGGAAGTAAGTAAAATACATTCGTAAAAATTATTAAATAAAATTACATTAAAATTTAAGTGTTCTAAGCACTCAGTTAATAGTTTGTTTATAATTCAGATCTCAGAAAAGACCAAAGTATCTGCTAGGAAAAATTATATTTATTTGGCTTCAGCTGCTATATATCTTATTTTTATATATAATGTTATTTTGAATATGTTTGTAATCTCCATGGGAAATACGAATTTTAGAGCAAGTTGATCTTTGGTTCTAATCTTCGGTTTGCTACTTATAAGCTCTAGGATGTTGGGAAAGTAATTTAATTTCTTTGAGCATGTAAATTCAGGTTTCTGCCTACAAAGTTAATTGTTTTATGAACTGGAAAATGTTTTTTACAAACTTCCTTGCACTGCAAAGCCGATCTATAATGTATCAGCTATATGAAAACATCACTCCTATTATTCATCCTTATATTCCAGCAAAAAGATGGAATTTGGAAATTTATCTTATAAGGACATGAGACTATTTGAAAAAACATAAAAGGAAACAACTTTTATGCTGTAAGGAAAATAGTAGTTCCATAATTCACTGAAGATAAAACTGACATTCAAAGCTATTAACTAACTTGCCCAATTATACAATGACTTAGTGAAAGATCTGGGACTAAAACTCTTGTTATCTCACTTGTCTCAATGTTATTTTCATTGTGCAGCTTAAAAAGATGCTTCCAAAACTCTGTTGAATCTCATACTTTTCAATAAGCTCAGGCATAGAATGAAAAAATTCAAGAGGGTGATGACACATGTAATGTCAGCCAATATACAGGTAAAAAAGGAGGTAATGATATACATTCATCTAGTCAAATATTCTAAACTATAGGTTAAAATATTTTGAAGTGATCACAGATAAAATTATTATAAAGATCCCATCAGCAACTCTCTAAATTTTCTTTTATTCACTTCTGTTTTAATCCAGTTGCTACGCTCTCTTTCTGATCTGCTTGGTGTCTCGCAAAATTCAAATGTGTTGTTTTGCTTCCAATTGAACATTGCTATTCAAAATGAGAAAAATGTTAACTGGAGATGCTGGCAACGTAGTTTTATTGGAAAGCAGAGAAATCTACAGACTTTAAGATATTAGCCACAATTGCATGCAATTGGAGCAAGTGTTAACAGGTAAGTACTCAGTAGCTTATCTGATATAATCCTAAAGATGCAGACAAGGACTTTCTAGTTTTTGTTTTGTTTCATTTTGTTTTTAGTTATCAACAAGTGCTTCAATCCTAAAATTAGGGATGTGAATCAGAATTCAGATTACTTAAAATTTTGAAAATACAAAATGATATCACAACTATTTAATCTAAAGATATGCTTTTAAGAGTGGATATATATTTGAAGCTATTATGAGTTTGGGAGGTAAAAAAAAAACATGCAAAAAACTGAGCGAAGCAGAATACAAGAATTCAGTGCTCTGAAATTTCCCAAGTTTCCTCCCCTCATTGCTTTCTGTCTCTATCATTGTTATTCTGTTCCAGTGCTTCCTGTAGGGTGATAAATATTTTCCCCCTTCCTTGTGCCCTGACTACAGAACATGAGGGAATATTATTAAATACATACAACAGGATAGACTAATATATTATATTGATGACAAAGCAGTTTATTACTTTTGTAAGTACTGAATCTCAGAAAGAAGGATTCAATTGTTTTAAAAGGAGTTAACTGATTCTCTCTTCTGTAATCTTCAGCTCAGAGGGCTTCTTGGTGAGGCAGTCTGTTGGCTGAGTTTTAAGAAGAAAAGCCAGTTAGAGGGCCTGGTCAGGAAAGGCCACTGATCCATATTAGAGGAAAAAACACATGCAATGTCCTCAGTGGTGAGAGAACCTCTGAGCAATAATATAAAGGAAGTCTTTATAACTTATCCAAACAGGGACACTTCTGAGAATGGAAGTGATTCTAATAGCAACTATGTCAGGACAACAGGAGTACACTTGGCAGTCCTGGCTGAACTGGGGCATTTCAGTCATCCCAATAATATGAACTTGTGGGGTTCTGTTCAATGTGTGTGCAAATCAAGGAAATTGTGAAGTATGTGAAATCTCTCTTTACTGATGCCATTTATTCAGTTTTGCCTGATTCCTGCAGCCCTTGGCAATATATGCTTTTTGTCAATAAGATGCAAAATGCTTCCACACTCTATCCTTTAGAAAAGCTCCTTGTAGATTGAGAATGAATTTTAAGGAAGTATTAAAAATTTAAAAAAGTTAAATTTCTTATAAAGATTTGTACATTCATGGGGCCAAAGTTTTAACTAAAGCAATGCTAGTCTGAAAGTAGAATAAATTAGTGAGTGGGGTCATTCAAAAAAATATTACAAAAGTAATGTCTGCTTCTGAAAAATTAGCACAAAAAACAGGTACATTTATAATCAAGTCTGCTTTACTCTCTGTCATCTCCATTTCCCAGGAGTAATACTTTCTTCTGTATTCTTCAAGGTAGCTTTTTATTTATATATTGTTTTATATGTATAATATTACATTATACTGATATTATATTATATTCCCCTTTCTTTCTTTTTTTTTTCTTTTTTTTTTTTTTTTGGAGACAGAATCTTGCTCTGTTGTCTGGGCTAGAGTGCCGTGGCATCAGCCTAACTCACAGCAACCTCAAACAATCCTTTTGCCTCAGCCTCCCGAGTAACTGGGACTACAGGCTTGTGCCACCATGCCCAGCTAATTTTTTCTATATATTTTTAGTTGTCCAGATAATTTCTTTCTATTTTTAGTAGAGACACTCTTGCTCAGGCTGGTCTTGAACTGCTGACCTCAAGCAATCCTCCCGCCTTGGCCTTCCAGAGTGCTAGGATTACAAGTGTGAGCCACCGTGAATATTAACTTTCTTAAAACTGATGGAATTATGCTATACAAATGTTTATAACTTCCTTTTTTACTCAAAGATACATTTGAACATCATTTCCTGTCCATATACATGATTATATATCTCGAAATTCTTTTTAGGTGAGAGCAAGAAGACTTTTTTTTTTTTAGGGAAGTAACAGTTTTAGAATAAGTAAAAAAAAAATGAAAATATACATTCTAACATGCCAGAAACGTGGCCAACGCTCCCCACAAAAAACCAGGTCCCTTTGGTAGAGTTGCAAAGGATAAGAAAATAATAGAGAAAAATGGAAAATAATTGGAAATAAAAGAATACACAGAGACAAAGGTATAGTTACATAAATTTATAAAGATTAGAGGCAAAGCAGGATCTCAGGGGGCCTAGATTTTCTCCATGAATCTCAAAAAAGCCCCAATGAAGTCTTACATGGTAACTTATAGGGAACAGTGATTAGTTGCCAGGGGTAACAGATTTACATAACAGCAGGTAGTTGCTCTTAGGTTAACAGATTTTCAAAAGGCTTCTACAGATCCTTTAACTAATTCTATCTACCTGAACAAGTGGTTACAAAATCTTTCAAAGATTAACTTCTAAGTTCTAAGGTAAATTTATCACTTAACAGAGGGGTTAAACAGAGATATATTGGCTCCATATTTTCTTTATCAGGTTA
>CAUYSK010091553.1:0-11646 GCA_963575035.1 Avahi laniger
GGAGATAAAATCTTGGAATCTTAGATCACTGAACATCAAACAAAATAACTCAATTACATAACTCATATTTGTTGTTAATAGAAGCTAAACCAAAGATAATTGTTTGATTTAATGACAGTAAATTCACCAACATATTGCAAAAAAACCTCTTTTTTATGTCTGGGAGAGGACTTCTAGTGTTACAAAATATGGCTTTAAAGTTCTTCCTTTTTTCCGTTGCATAATTAGTATCATATGATGTCCATGAAATTCATCAAATTATATGTATCTTTTTCATATTTTATGACCTTACGATCAAGTTCCTAAAATACTCTGCTTTTTCAGACCTTCAGTTAAATAATTTGAGTGTTAAAAGAAGTCCACATTTGCCGATTATCTTTCTAAAAATTCTCTTGATCCTAACACAATTCAGAGCACCTAAAACTTGAGTTCAAATTACAAAGAAAATCATTAAATTGAATTTAAATTTTTTTTACCGTCATTGGTTTGAATTACTTTTCATATTTTTTCATTATAACCACACATATAGGAATATCTTTCTATACTATCAATACTGAAAAATGGGTTTTATTTATTCATTAAAATTTAATATAACATGTTACTTATGGGTATTTTTTAAGTAAATGCATTAATGAATTTTGTAAACAGATATAAGAAGAGCTTTATGAACTCTCATGATGATTAATGATCTAATAAATACTGTTTTGTTCTCTGAGCTCCTATATATACTATGATAATGGACATTAAAATAGCTTTTTTGAGAAGGCACTGTTTTATTCTGCAAAATGTTTAATGTGGTGTGTTACATAGAATATTATGCTTATTAACTAAGAAGACTTCAATTAATCAGTAAAGTAGAGTAGCAGGAACCAAATTTACTCTGTGACTGAAACGACTTTTTAAAAAAAGACAAAATATAAGAAACAATGGTTCCCATGGCTTTCAAGATAATGGAAACCAGGTAACAAAAGACAGGACTACCTAAGGGACAAGAAACAAAAGATATTAGCTGTTCAATTAATCCAGATTATTGACTAAAGAAACTGTCAAGGCTGTGGCGCATGATGGGGAATTCAGGCTGAGGTCAGTGGTCTAACTTAGTTGAAAAGATAGAGCTGGGAGTCCGGCAAGGACAAGGCAACCTGAGTTCCCAGGGGAGAGTTTCAGAGAGGATACAGTTTTCTAACCAGAAAACTTTAAAAATCTTAAGGGGTCCTCTTAAAGCATTTGGATGAATACTGATTAGCAGATGAATGTGTAGAGGCTACCTGAGGCTGAACCACCCAAAGTATTAAAGACAACAATCACTACAACTCAGACAGGGTCATGAATTTTCTCACCGGACAGAGTGGAAAACCTCATGACTCATGGCGCATGTGTTAGAGTCCTCACAAGTAAGTTTTGTTTCAGTAGCGGGGATAATTAACCCAAGACTAAGTGTTGAACTAGTTCTTCATGACACAGCAGAGAAACAAAGCCAGGGAAGATCAAACTTATTCTAAGTAGCTTATCTGCCTCCCAAACAAAACTCATGTGTGTATGTGTGTGTGTGCATGCATGCATATATATATATACACACACATTTAAAAAGGCTCATACACAGTGAAGTAAAATCACAATACCTTTTATCCAATTAAAAGTTTTCAGATATGGAAAGATGCAAGAAAACATTGTCCATAATGAAGAAAATTAAACAATCAGATCTAATCAGAATTGATGTGGATGAGAGAATTAATAGAGAAACATATTAAAATAACTATTACGATTGCATTTCATATATTCAAGAAGCTAGCAGAATTTTGAATATGTTTAGTAGAGACATGAAAGATACCAAAATGCCCAAAATTGAGCTATTAGAGATGAGAACTAGAATGTCTGACATGAAAAATACACTAAATAGGATTAATGGCATTTTAGATATTGCAGAAGAAAAGATTAGTAAACTTTAAAACAAACATAGAAACTGCTAAAAAGGGAAAGAACAAAAAAAATTTAAGTAGAACTTCAATGAATTGCAGGACAGCTTTAACAACTTAATGTAATCAATTTGAAGTCTCTGAAGAGGAATGAGGAAGTTAAGAAAAATATCTGAAGGAATAATGTATGATAGTTTGATAGTTTTTTTATAAAAAATTGAATGAATAATGGATAAATTTTTAAGTTGGATTAAAACTACATATGACAGCTCCAAAAGCACAATAAATCTTATCACAAAAAGGACGAAGAAAACCACACCAAACTTGTCATAATACTATTGTCTAAAACCAGTGACAAGATGAAAAATCTTAAAAGTAACCAGAGGAAAGATATATTAAGTTCAGAAGAATACAAAAGACGATTAAAAACAGATTTCTCATTAAAAAAAATATGCTAACAAAAAGCCAGTGGAGAAACATCTTTAAGGTACTGAATGAAAAAGCTGTTAATGTAGAATTCATTACTAGACACAAATATCTTCTAAAAATGAAGACAAAATAATCATTCAGAAATATTAATGCAAAGGCCAAATGTGTTACAAGAAATGTTCAGGAAAGTCCTGCAAATAGGAGGAATATAATACCTTTGTTGACAAATGTGTATCGGTAATTCAGTGGAGAAAGTGTGGTCTTTTTATTAATAGTGTTGAAAAAAATTGGATATCTATATTCAAAAACATAAACTATAAACTTCAACTCATACCTCTAAAGATAAACAAAAATGGACTCAAAATGAGTTATTAACATAAATGTAAAAACTAAAACTATGAAACTTTTAGAAGAAAATAAAAGATAAAATCTTCATGACTTCAAGTTAGGCCAAGGTTTCTCACCCACCTCACTGTGGAATAGTTCTTTGTTGTGGGGAGCTGTCCTGTGCATGCAGGGTGTTTTGAATGTATTGAAGATTTAAAATGTGCATTATCATATTTATTTAAAATGTCTGGCAGTTAAATAGTCTGTTTTACTTAGTTTAAACTAACATTTCTCCAACGCATTTTATGTTGGGAATCCTGCACCCAACATTTTTTCTTTTCACATAATATCTATCATTAACCTCAAGTACCTGCATGCCACAATTCTCACTTTAGAAAATGCTGATCTTAAGCTGTCTGATTAGAGATTACAGTTATCGAGAAGGGAGACAGGATTATTGGGTGAAGGGTAGGGAGAATAGAGTGCCAATCCCATACTGGGTAGATTCTGTGGAGTCTTGAACTGGATACATATTTGGGCCATGGCAGCAAGGAAATGCAAGACGTTAGCAACAAAGTTAGTGGAAGGATGACAGTTAAATTCCAGGAGGTCGGCATCCAAGAAAGGGACAGGAATTAGAAATAAATGGTAGAGTGGGCAGAAAAACATAGATGGGCAGCAGATGCAAGGAAACTTAAGGTACTTTATGTTGGGAAAGAAATCAACACCAGGCTTAGCCAGAATAAGACTTGAGGTTGAGTGAGGAAAGTGATCGTATTTGAGAAAAGACAGAACTGAAAATTAGAGCATATAGTGACCAATTGCTCACTTTTTAAAAGATTTGCATTGATCATATATACTTCTAAAATTTATGATTGTTACATTTAATCAGTTTTCCTGAGAAATGCATTTATACTATAGACAGGGCTTGATTTAAGTCTGTTATGATCACTAAAATCAAGAGATACATTTAGGAGTTTGTTCCAAAAGCTTCCAACAAGTTTTGATGAGATGCCTTTGAAACTTTTGCATTTGCTCCATGTTGAATACAAAGACAGCTGGCAGACAAAATTGTAAGCATCACCCGACTGTCCTATCACCTCCATTTCTAAATGTGCCTGCATCCTGAATTGCAACTCTTCTAGGATAAATAAATGAAACTGGCAAATTAAAAATATTAAGGCATTTCTGGTTTAATTGGCAACATGTTGCATGTATGCTAAGTCTGTCTTTAATACTAAACCAGAAGAGTAAATAAGGGGAGAATTTTGAATCTGATGAAAGCAAGCTCTAGTAAGTATGTAGAATAACATATCTTCTCTATTTAAACTTTCCTAATAAATCCTTGCCCTTTCGATGTAGGATGAGACATTCTCTCTAAGACTTTCTTGTTTACAGAAAAACACCAAAATGTTGATAAACTTTTAAACATTTATTTATTTTTTTTCTCTTGGAGGGGACATTAGCTGAAAGGTTAACATTGTACCTTGGACTGGATTCGTTAGATTCATGCCCTAAGATAAGGAATTAGTTCCATGTTCTTTATTAAGAAAGTGCTCCCAGGAGAAACCCCTATGAGAACAGAGACAGCAGGAGCTGAAATGGGAAGAAGCCAAGCAAAGGTGATGTTTCAGGCAAAGTGTCAATCTCAGCCTGATCCTACAGGGAAGCTTTGGAGTGTAGATCCGGCCTCAGAATTTCTCCCAAGTTCAGTCAAGAGAGCCAGGCTTTTCTAATTTAGCTACAGTCAGTCGTTGGCTACTAGTTAGCATGGAGGGACCTAAATTCCCAGACACCTGTGGTTCCCTGTCCTGGTGGGTAAAGCTGCTCTGGTAGTCCAAGGACATTCCTCCAGGACAAGTGTAGACTGAAGGGTCCACTGAAGGAAGCAAAGCACACAGAGGCATTCTGGCCTGAACACTGAGAGTGTCCACTGCAAGCGAATTGTGTGCCTGTGTGTGTGTGTGTGTGTGTGTGTGTGTGTGTGAATTAAGTGGGGTCGGTTAAGATTCAGTGGGGTGAGAGGCAGTGTTTCTTGTTAGTATAGTTTTAAAATTAAGTACACAAAGCATTCAATATTTTTGTGGCCAAGTGTACAGCATCCGTTTCTAAGTCTTACATCAAGGATTTACATTTTTCTGAGAAGATGAAAGGAGGAAAATGAGAGAAAAGTCTATATTTGCCTCCTACACAGACAAGCAAATGCTTCTTTAAGCACAGGAAGTTATATGTAATGCCAAACCTTTGCAAATTATGGATATTTTCTTACTTGTTTATTATATGTGATGGTTGAGTTACTGATTTGTTAATATTACAATCAACTTTTGCTTACTTTCCTTTCAACAGAGTACATCAGAAGTTCAATAACTGAGAACATTTTGCAGTTGGTTCATTTTGGAAGACATCCCCCAGGAAGGATACAGTGGAAAAAAAAAATTAAAACCCTTAAATTCTTTAAGGCAATGTTTTTCATATTATGATTCCAGGGTCACCTGCATCAAAATTGCTTGGGGAATTGTTAAAACCTCCATGAATTTCTATCCTAAAACCCCTGATTCAAATTCCTGATGGTGAGATCTTGAATGTATCTTTTCGAAAAGATCCTCAGATTCCCGTGCACACTTGAGAATGAGAATCTCTGCTACAAATGATAGACACATTATATATAGGTGTTACTTTTTTTAGAAATGGGAGCTCCTGGAAGAGATTTGCTGAAGATGCAGGAGATTAAGCAGAAGGACATTTAGAGTAAAGTTCAGGAGTAAAGCTCTGACCTATTACTTCCCTTCTTAAGTTTTGTAATGACTGCCAGGTATTTCCCGCACTTTCAGCACTGCTTCTGTCCCAACCCAATTTCCATTTCTGCTGACAGACCATTCCCCTTAAGGCATAACTCTAATCATGTTTTACTTGTTCCCCAAATAACCATGACTATTAAATCAAGGCCAAACACCTTAACTTGGACCTTAAGGACCTTCAAATATGGCGCCAATATATATTTTAAGTCTTTCTTTCATACATTCCTTAAAATCCTCTCAAGTTCATCACTCACACCTATTCATATGGTTGATGCATTTTTAAATCCTATTATACTTCTTGCTTATTACCTTACTATATTATCATTCCATATCTGCCTCAAATGACCAGAAACAATGTCATCTTTTGATAGCTACAAGCGGCCTCTCTAGCCCATGCTCTGTCCTTCCAGCAAACATCTAAAGAATTTTGGATTGCATCAGTGCAATTTTATGATCTCATCTTGTGGTTATTTGGGCTCACATTTATTTTCCCATTGTTTCATGTAAGGTCATCCTCATTAAATTGTGAGCCCATTTATTATACAAATTTGTATATCTCAAAAATATCTTGCCCTTTTATATAGTCATGCTCAACAAATAACTACTATAATAATAAAATAACTGTTAGATCATAGAGCCTTCAAAGGACTTCTAAGATTAGTTTAACTGACTAATAATTCATTTCTGTCTTGCAAATAACTAAGTTACCTATTTCATCTAAGCTACACCTACTCCATTACGATCCCCATAAGGCGCCCTGGAAACCATTCCATATAAATATACATTCTAAGTAAATGCATTCTATTTACCAAGAACAGATTATTTCAGAAGAAAAATTCACTGGCTCCACTCCAATATCTTTCTTTCAATGCTATCACCATCCTGAATACCACCTATCTTATTAATAAAATTATACTTTACTACATTCTGACCTAAATGCTCTGTTTTTACTTTTATAAGAAAACTGAGGCCTTCACCTTCAACTTTCAACATTATTATCTTGAATAATCTCTGGTAGGTTTTTTTTAATTGTCTACCCTACTTCTGTAGCCAGAACCTTATCCTGTGGGTCATACTATATACATAGAGTCCCTCAAAATAAATGGGTGACAAGAAAGCTACTCAGCTGGAAGAGGCTTGGGTTTGTTGGATACAGAGCAGTGAGAAGAATGTCTATAATTTGTTTTAGGTGATATTTATTGATCTTTCTATATAAACAGTATGAAAGTTGGAAAGCACTTTGGGCAAGGATCTTCGAAATTTATTTTATGTACAATTAGAGACATAATTTCTGTATCAGCTCTATAATTTATTAACTTTGTGAACTTGTAGAGGTCAATGAACTTTTCTGAGTCTCTGTTTCCTCATCCAATATTGGGGTTAATGACACCTGGCATTTGTCTTGTCAATACTTGAGCAGTCCTTATGTACTTACATAAGGACTCAGTATTTAATTTTAGAATAATTTGAGAATATAAATACGTAAATGAAGTGTTGATGGATTAAACTTTCTCTCATGTAGCATACTACCAAATTTTTTTTATCATCATTTTTCTCTCTAAGAATTAGCAAAAAACTATAAACTTCACAACTTTGTCATAAAGCTTCAATGTACTGTAAAAATTATTTAATGCCAATTTAAAATATGCACACTTTCTACTGTTTTGATTTTAAGATAAATAAGGCATAAAAATTTGGCAGATTAATGTACATTAATTTTATATGAGCTAACTTCAGTTTTTCGTTGTCATATTGTAAGTAGCTTCAATTTAAGTATTCTTCACATTGTTTTTTGTTTTTGTTTTCATTTTTATTTTTGTTTACTTTAGAAATAGCTACTACAAAAAGTAAAAATGTGTTTTAAAAAGTTACAAACAATAATCAAAGCTAGATCATAGTATGTATTTTTTGCACAGGTGAAAGTCTTGCTGATAAAGGAAAAAAAATGAGATTTTTCTAAAAGCATATATATAAAGTTAAGACTATTGTTTCAGTCAAACTAAATAAATTACAGGAAATTATTCCTAAATTATTAGGAATATTGTAGAAGAACAAATAGTAAACTGTGCAATAACTGTATGAATTTCTGCTACTAGTTCTGAGTATATGCTATGCTTTTGATGCAGTTTGGTTGAGAAAGTCACCTAAATTCTTAGTCTGATTTATGTACCCATCCCGTGGTGGCCCCAGAACTCTTCAATACTTCGATCACAACCCATTTCACATTACCTCTTTCAGTTTTATGTCCCCCAATGCAAAGCATTACTGCCAAGGAGTAGATGCTCAATACGAACTTAATAAATGAGTTCATTTCATGATTTATAAATAAAGTAAATGTGTCATGAAGAAAAAGTATAAGAAAGTTTGCCTGTCAATCTTCTCATGCTTAGAAATGTGACAAAAAAGCTACTGGAAGCATCTACTATGACAACTTAAACAGTGCTGTGTCCTCTCAGGGTACAGAGATGTATAGGAAATGGTCTCTGCTCTCCACTCTAATTCAATAGTACAACTGAGACAAGATCTACACACAGCTATGGTGCAAGACATTACATATTGCATGAGTGTGGGCATTGGCCCTTCCTCTCTTCCTTTCTTACTTTTTCTTTCTTTTTCTTTTTAAGAGAAACACAATCAATGGAGGAGAAATTTGAAGAAGGGAAAGATCACTAGTCATCGAGGTAATCATAGGTGGTCATCAAAGCACAAAGGTTGCAGAATAGAAGCAAGAGTGGGAAAGGAGTGAGGGCTGGCACGAACAAAGCCTTGCGGATGGAATAGGCATCACACGCTTCTGCTACAGTGAACAGCACAGTTGATTAAAGGCAGCAGGGCGGAGGGGTTTGAGGCCAGAGATCCAACAGGATATGAAGAGTGGCACTTTCCCGGTGGGAGAGAAGGACACCTGGGAACAGCGGAGCAGTGCTGTGTGGTGCGGCCAGAGGGGAAGGGAGGGCTTCACAGAGGGATTGGGAAGTGTGAGCAGTCAGGCCCCTGCCTATTACGGTGAACACAGCAGAACATCCTTCATGTGTTATTTTGATTAGGGGAATATTCTAATGTTTTGACAATTAGCGATGACAAGGAAAGAGTACGATTATTGTGCTGCATTATTTTAAACTTCTATGTAGTACAGAATTGGCTTTTAACATTTAAGGAAAAACTGATATTTAAGTAAATAAAAAAAGAAATATGGGTGAGGTAAACTAAAAATCAGCTAAGGTTGGTACGAAGGTCTGAATGTTTGTGTCCGTCTCCAAAATTCATTCCTTGAAACCTAATCCCAAATGTGACAGTGTCGGAAGGTGAGGACTTTGGGAAGTGGTTAGGTCATGAAGGCAGAGACTCCAGAGGGTTAGCTAGGTCCTTCCACTACGTGAGGGTGCAGTGGAACAGTGCCATCCATGAGCCAGAAAGCCGGTCCCCACCAGACACCGCATCTGTAGGTGCCTTAATCTTGGACCTCCCAGTCCCCAGGACTGTGAGAAACAAATTTCTGTTGTTTATAAGTTACCCAACCTAAGGTTATAGCAGCCCAAACAGACTGAGACAGCTGGTTTACTTCTAACAATTACAGTTCTTTAAATTCAGTATTTGACCAAGGTTAAGCTTCTAGTAGATTTGAACATTTTTTCTTGAAAGTAAGGACACCTTTGGAAACAACTATTCTCCTCCATATAATATTTGTCATGTTAATTTTACATGAACACTTTACATGCCAGTAGTTAGAGGTAATTAAATATGTTTATATATACCAACAAATCAATATGTAAATGATATATATTTAGTATATTAAATAGAAGTAAAATCATAGTCCTGTCAATAATTTGGAATAAACCTATTTTGAAAACATTTGCCTGAAATGTGTTTTGTTCATTCATCAATTTTCCATGACATATTATTAGTCACAAGAATTTCTTATGACCTTCAGAATAAAAAGATAGAAATGTTTCCTTCATGTTGGAATGACTTTTGGATATGACAAAACCTTTAAAAAGTAGATAAAGCCATCATTACCAGTGTGAACTTCATGATCTGTCTAGATTTCTGTGGTTCTACCTTCACACTCTCATCATATGGCCTCAAGCCTTAAAATACTTTACCTCCATTAATGCCCTATGGTCCCTCTCACTCCTGCGTCCTTTGTTGAGACATCCTAATTTCACCATTTTAGATTTATATTTTCAATTTGTCTACCCTTACCACCACCACCACCAATATTTTCCTGTCCTCTGACCGTAAGTTCAAGTAGCTTTCTGCTTTGCAAGATGACAACTTATATGGCATTCTTAATCCTTCTTCTCTCATGAAACAATGATGAGTTTTGTTTTTTTTTAACACCTTCTTCACTCTTCTTTCCATGTAAATTTCTATTAAATGCTGATAATTGTTTGGCTTTCAATTCACACCTTTTCTTACGTTATAATTTTCATAGATGACCATTTCATTCCAGTATTTCCAGCTCCACCTTTATTGTTCCAGCTCTCAGTTTTACAGATAGCTGTTGTTCTCTCCTTAGCTCCAAAACAAACTGCTACCTCCCTGCTAAGCATCTCTTTTAAATCTCCCTCAGGTCCTTCTAATTCAGCAAACTAAACAGTAAATGAAGTATCCTTATTAACAACTCCTTCCTTTCCTCTTCTCTTTCATTTGCTGTTCCTTTCCTTTGCTCTCCACTTACCCCCACAAATATTGAATGCCAAGGGATACAATAATAATCTAAACATAGTTCACGCTCACAGGCATAACAATTAAATGGAATAAAACAACAATTTTCAATGGACAAATATGGCGGCCAGATAATGAATGAAGTTGAGATAATACATATGTAGAAAGATAAGCTTCTGTAATGTTGACTTTGATGATAATCTCTATCAACTTGCAGCAGCTTGTGGTTCTGACAACACTCATGTGAATGCCTTTATAATCAAATTTCATTTCCTGCAGAACACTGGTAGTGCCTCCCCTTTCTTCATCCCTACCTCTTCACCTTTCGGTATTAGACAAAGTGTAAACAAAAATGTTGATTAAATGTTCTTCCATGTTCTGCCAAATTATCAAGGAATTGTAGTTGGTTCAAAAGTCTTTCAGATTTAAAAAATCAATCAAAAGTAAACAGAGTGAACAGAAGAAAAATCCATCTATTGGGAAACTCCATACTAATGCCAATTAAATAAGCACCTTGGTTGTTTATGTGCCTAATGGTGACACTTGCTAGTAGAGGCTTTTGCAGAGCAGAGTTAGACAAGTGGGGCCCTTCTCGTTTGTCAAGGGACTCCTTTTGATTAAAATCTGTGGACTGTGCTAAGCTGAGAATAGTTTAACAGCAAAGACCTATGGAACAAACTGGTTGCCTGAGAATTAGAGACCAAGCCTTTCTTCCTCTTTCTTTCTCATCTTTTGCCAGGATGCTGAAGGCAAATATTAAATGAAAACACATTCACTACTCTTCAAATGTGCTTTAAATTAACTATTTTAGATTATACTTGCAATCAATGTACTTCTAAGCATTTCAAAGTTAATGTGCCTTTAAAGCAAGTGGGATTGTCTACTGATAGAGTAAACTTATCAGTTTGATACCCGTTGAAGTTGATGTAATAATGTAAATCCTGTGGCATTTCATTGACTACTGCTGGAGTCTCCCTCAGTGATTATTTTTGGACTAGTCCCAGGAAAGACAAGGATTAAATAAACTTAGTTTTTGTTTTAACTTTAGTTCTCTGATAAGATTTTCTGAGCCTGAAGACTTATGAAACAGCTTAAAATTTTCTCTCCAAATGTGAGATATGATGAGAATGTTCAGCATTCTGAGGTGTACTAGTTTACTCTCTCCAGACACAGCAAAAATTCTGACACTGTTGTATATTTTTCCCTTTCCTTTGCTATCTATGTCTGTATCCATATATACAGGGGGTTATACGTTTTGAAGTTATAGAGATATCATAATGAACATACTTCTCTTCAACACTGTTATAGATATGTAGACCTGGTGAATTAATTTATTCTTTTCATCAAAAATTTAGTTTTCATTTTACAAATACACCATCCCTTATTTATCCATTTCCATATTTATGGAGGATAAAGCTGGTTTCAGTGCAACATAAACATTGTTAACATGAACAACTTTGTCCATGTCTCCCTGTACACCTGTGTGACAATTTCTGTAAGGTGTTCAC
>CAUYSK010091554.1:0-25704 GCA_963575035.1 Avahi laniger
TTTTAGCTGTCCAATTAATTTCTTTCTATTTTTGGTAGAGACGGGGTCTCGCTCTTGCTCAGGCTGGTCTCGAACTCCTGAGCTCAGAATGATCCGCCCACCTCGGCCTCCCAGAGTGCTAGGATTACAGGCGTGAGCCACCACGCCCGGCCAGGGCCTTATTCTTTAACAACTATAAGGGAGAGGTTTCTTCTGCCCCACTGATAATCGATTAGTTGATTCTCAGTGTTAGCTCATGGATTCTTATTTTAAACATTTCCTACAACTCAATATATCCCACGAGACTCTGATTTTGTCATAAATTATCCCAACTACATTAGTTTTCAAAGAACATAAACTAATGAGGTTGACAAGTGATGAGAGTATTTACAATTTTTTTTAAATGTAGTTTTAAAAAACACATGTAAAATAAAGAGCACCTTCATATTTTCTGTATCTATGTAAATACTTTATTCTGTTTCCAGATAGGATATTGAAATTTATATGTTGTTTTTAAGACAACTATTAAATAGCTAAGCTGACACAAAATATACAAGAAATTTATGAGACGTAAGACACAGATGAGAAAAATCTGAAATAAGTTTTTAACTTCTTTTACCCTATTAGGATCAGCAGGATTTCTGGAATCGATACTGGCCTTGTATATCAAGCACTTTTTCCCCATAAGTACTTGTTTATCCTTTCAGAAAGCATATCATGCTATCGTGTCTAAGAAATCAGTGAATAGCTAGGCTTTCCATCTTACCAAAGTATAAAACATTTCAAATCTAGGCCTTCTGGCAGAATCTAATATCTGTTTGGGTAAAAGAATACCTTCTTTTCTTTTTGCTAAGTTCTTTACTGAAGTTATTGAATCAGAAAGCAAGTAGAAGGCTTCAGACAAGACCACAGGAGAAAAAAAAAAAAAGCAAGCAAGTAGAAGGTATGTTTACATTACAAAGGATATCAATAAAGACTTAAGAAGACAAACAGCTGATAATTTAGAAAAAATCAAATTCTGACATTTGGAGCAATATAACTGCCATATTATCTTTTATCAAAAAAGACCTTTTCCAGCTTGTTTCCAGACTTCTTTAACTCCTTTAATGCTTTCTTTCTTCACACATTTCCAGTAGTCTTGTACAGTTGGATGCTGTGGTACCTGTTAACCAAAAGTAAAAATTAAGAGGTCATTCTCTTCAAAGCTAAACACGATTTCATGTGTACTTTATGTTTCTGTTTATTTCCTTCTGACATTCCTCCAGAAAGTAGCTGGGGTGGATTATGTTGTATAAGATGATTGCAACAGGACTGTTAAATACAGGCAAATGACAAAATGTGTGACGTGAGACTATTCTTAGGGTAACTAAGGAATGGAAGCAGACAAGGTATACAGTAGTGGAGTTTCTTCTGTAAGAAGATAATGAAGACTTTGGGCTATCTTCCTGCATATACTGGTTTTAAAATTTAATTATTTTATATTTTCATTTTATAATATTTTATAATGCCCCTTTTCTGGTGTACTTTAGTTATGTTGAATAAAAATTATAAGCCTAAAACTTTGATTTTAACCTTGGCTAAAATTTAAAAAAAGAAATGATAGGTCACAACTTATTTGATGAGAAGCTTCAAGAAGAAATAATCTAATTCATACAAATGTTTTGTGAATTAAAAATTCTCTGTGGTTACTGCTCCTCTCAACAAAACGAAAAAGTAAAGGTTAGAAAATACTTGGTGACCACCATGTTCCTGGTGACCACTGGAACACAGCAGTGCTGGAAATTAGCCCAGTGGAAGCAAAAGTCTACTTCAGAGTATGTATGTTCCTTTCCCTATGACTGATGCGCTGCTCTTCTTTTTAATGTTTTCCAAGAAAGGGCAAAGAGGCTCCCAGGTACCTTACATTGTTAACTGCAAAGATTGGTTTACTTTCCAGGAATAGGATTAACTATAGGGTGTTGGATGACTACAAAGCTTATAAAACATGTCTGCCAATGAAAATTGTACTTATTAATTTTTTATAAATTGTATTTGTTCCAGGAACCTGAATTGCTTTTCTAAGTTGTAAACAAACAGCTCTGTCCTCACGAGCAGCACCATATTCTCTCTCTCTGACTCCCTCCTTCCCTTCTTCCGGCTTAACTACCTACCTACCATGCACCTACCATGTAGGTTCTCTTTGGACCCTCGTTTTCCCCTTGCAGCCTTCTTTCATGAGAGCACTTCTAGCAGAGTATAATCTACACAAAATCAATCTGTTCCATAGTTACAGACTAATATGTGGATTTAGATGAAAAATAACAGCTAACATTGACTTCATGTGTCTCAGCCACCACACTAAGTACTTTACACTTAATTCTCATGCTAATTCTTTGTGGTGGATTCTGTTAGTTTCCTCTTTGTACAGATGAAGAATGTGAGGCTCAGAAAAACTAAGTGGCTTTGCAAGATTCAGCAGTTGTTAAATGGTAGAGCTGGGTTCTGGAACTAGGTGTATCTAACTACAAAACCCAGAGTCAAACTCTAGGCTATGATTTCTGAATAGTGATTTCTAAGTAGATTCAGATTTAAAAAAAACAAAACAAAAACAAAAATATTGACTCTTACCTGTAAAAGATATTTTAGTGTTTCACGCATAGCTTATGATCTACAAATAATAAAAACTCCATATAACGACTCTGCTCATTTGCCCAAATTCTAGGTTTAATACCATTCCGTTAATTACATGTAAACATTTAAAAACTCAAAATCTGTTACCCATAAACCTCGATGCATCCTGTTTTTTAACACCCCAACGAACTCTTCATGACTGAGACACTCATCACCATCCAAATCAAAGATCTTGAAGACAGTGTCCAAAATATTGTTTGAGAGCTCCTGCCCTGTTGCTACTTTCACAGCTCTCTTAAACTCCGCTAAAAAAAAAATACACATAAAACTCATCAACCACATGAAATAGTCTAAGTGGAATTAACCTAAATTTTCATTATTTGAGAAGTAAAAACATGCCAAAATTTTTATTATTTGGGAAGTAAAACAAAAACAAAAATACCCATCAAGAACATATTCAAATCCTAAATTTGACTGAGAAAATGTCATGAGAGTAGTCACAAGATAGGTAAGCTATTTTAATCAATGATTTAAACTCATATATTTAAATATTTCCTTCTTTTTTTTAGGAAAATGAGAAAAATAAAAGCCAATACAATAACTGTTAAATAGGACTGTTGTGTTATAAATCTAGAATAACCACATTGGATTAAAAGGCCAATCAATTATTTTACTGTTAATAGGCTCCTTGATTGGTATCAACTAGTTGAAGAATACAGTGAAATTGTTTATATATAATAAAAATTAAATGATTCATATAACTTACCTAGTCTGACAGGGCGATGAGCTAAATTAAACATTTGCATGGCAATAGCAAAGTCTTCCAAGTGGGTGGTGAAATGGCAAAATGACTTGAACTCATCCAAACTAATGCTCTAAAATAACATAAAGAGTTTTTATTACAATTTGTAAATACATTAAATAATCTTATGACTATAACTGTGAGTCTATCATAAAGCTTATGAACTTAGATCTCTCTATGAAAGTTCATTAAAAGTCTGAGACACAGAGTAACAACAGAATTATAGGTTTAGAGATTGGGTGGAATCACAAGAGAGTACCTGGCACGGCCACTATGCACAGCTATGCAGACCGTCCATGTGTGAATGGGCCTCTGGGAGTGGTGCAGTGCAGACTTCAGGATGGCCCCATGTTACGGAATGAATTGTGTGCCCTCCAAATTCACGTTACAGCCCTCACCCTCAATGTGACTGTAATTGGAAATAGAGCTTATAAAGAGGTAATGAAGATTAAATGAGATCCTAAGGGTAGGGCCCTACTCTGATAAGACTGGTGTCATTATAGAAGAGGAAGAGACAGCAGAGCTCTCTCTCCAACCTGCTCCAAGCATGTGCACAAAGAAACAGCCATATAAGGGGTGCAGTGAGAAGGCGCTGTGTGCAAGCTGAGGAGAGAGGCCTCACCAACTGGCCCTGTTGGCACCTTGATCTTGGACTTCCAGTCTCCAGGGGAACTATGGGAAATAAATTTCTGTTGTTTAAGCTGCCCAGTCTGGGGTATTTTGTTACGGCAGCCCAGGAGACTAATACACTCTGTTAAATGGGTCACTTCTGCTACGTGTTATCAGTGGATTAGCACTAAGTAAGCAATGGGTTTTGGAGTTAGATGGACCTATGTTGAAATTCTGCCATTTACTGTGTGAATAATCTTAGCCTCTCTAAATGTTAGGTAAGTAACCCTTCAGGGGTTGAGGAGTTTGCCCACAGTCTACCAAATGGACAATTGGGATTTGAACCTTGGTCCATCTGACTTTAAAACCTATGAACTTAAAAACAAAACAAAAAATAATTTAAAAAACCCGAGTTTTTTCATTAAAAAGTAAACGAAGTAGAAAAACTCTTAATTTGAAAGTAAGTTCTTCCCTGCCTGAAAAAAGTTCCTCTTTGTAGGGACCTTTAGGATCATGCCTTTTGTGTATATGTGGTCTTATTCAAGTTTCACCGCTTTAAGCTTTTGTGAATTTATGAACTTTTTATTTTTAAAATTCTGTTTTTGAAAAAGTAATATATGCACATGGTAGAAAATTCAAACCGTACAAAGGGTGAATGAAAAACTTTCCTTCCTCTTCTGATCCCTAGTTCCTTTCCCCAGAGGTAAAGCATGTTAGCAATTCTTTTTGTATCCTTCCAGGAATGTTCTATTCATAAAAAAGCACGCACATGCACGCACACACATCTTGTTTTACACAGTGGGAACATTGTCACACATTTTGATACCTTGCTTTCTTTTCTTTTTTTTTTTTTTTTTTTGAGACAGAGTCTCACTGTGTTGCCTGGACTAGAGTGCCGTGGCATCAGCCTAGCTCACAGCAACCTCAAACTCCTGGGCTCAAGCGATCCTGCTGCCTCAGCCTCCCGAGTAGCTGGGACTACAGGCATGCACCACCATGCCCGGCTAATTTTTTTTTTCTATATATTTTTAGTTGTCCAATTAATTTCTTTCTATTTATAGTAGAGACGGGGTCTCGCTCTTGCTCAGGCTGGTTTTGAACTCCTGAGCTCAAACAATCTGCCCGCCTCAGCCTCCCAGAGAGCTAGGATTACAGGCGTGAGCCACCGCGCCCGGCTATTTTCTTAATTGTATATCTGTAAGGTGATAGGTAAAGAGGGGAAATAAAAAAAAAAACCAAGTATATTTATCAGCGCAAATATTAATGAAAGAGTGGCTGCTTCTCTATATAACAATCTTAAAGCAAGCACTGGATGCAACCTTTCTGATGTTTGCTTTTCTGACTGGTGAAAAATAGTATCTCAGTAATGTCTGAATTTGTATGTCTTTAATTGTGAATAGAGTTAAACATTTTTCACATGTTTACTAGTTATTTGTGTATTTTTCTTCTCATGTCCTTTGCCTAGATTTCTTTTTTTTTTTTTTTGAGACAGAGTCTCACTCTCTTGCCTGGGGCGAGTGCCGTGGCATCAGCCTAGCTCACAGCAACCTCAAACTCCTGGGGCTCCAGCAATCCTACTGTCTCAGCCTCCCAAGTAGCTGGGACTACAAGCATGAGCCACCATGCCCGGCTAATTTTTGCTATATGTATTTTTAGCTGTCCAATTAATTTCTTTCTATTTTTGGTAGAGACGGGGTCTCGCTCTTGCTCAGGCTGGTCTCGAACTCCTGAGCTCAGAACAATCCGCCCACCTCGTCCTCCCAGAGTGCTAGGATTACAGGCGTGAGCCACCGCGCCCGGCCTCTTTGCCTAGATTTCTAATGGGTCTTATTGCAGGAGACAACTCCCCATGGGTCTCATGTTTCGGTACATCTTTCAGAGCCACCAAGTGCCTTTTTGTTCCAGACCATCTTTCCAAGGATGTTTGTACAGTGGACAGCCTTGAATACAGACAGTGCCTTCCTGTGACAGCTTTGTTTGCCATCCGGTATAATGAATATAAAATGTCTCCCTCTGAAGCAAAGGTCAAGAAGGCTTGCTTACTCCCCTTTTAAAAAGATTTGGATTTGCTAAGATGAAGTTCTTCAGGTGTGAAGTGAATATACTGTGTGGGCAGCAACCACCTGGGCCTCAGCCTCACCCCCATGGGCATGGGAGGCAAGGGGGAACTGACACACATATGCTGCTCATGCTGTGATATGTTATGAATAATAAAGTTCTATGTCTCTGACCCAATAGTCTTGTATCTTCTGCAAGCACTCATGAAACTGTGTAGGCTAACTTGCAAACAGATAAAATCTCAGACACTTTATCATTATTAACATGTTGATTTTCAAGATCTTACTATATATTAAATAGGGAAAAAATTTCAGACCCTTTGAAGTTCTTGATACCTACTGATTTTTTAAGATCCCATTATAAATGAAGAAAACTGATCTACTACTTATCAATATTCTTCATTTTGTTAATTTTTTTCTTTTGGCTTTGATTATAATTTTGGGGGAAGATGAGGGGAGGCAAGAAAATTTTAATTTTTAGGTAGAAATTTTAACAATTTTTCCTTGAAAGGTTCTGGGTTTTGCTTAGAAAGATGTATTAAACATATACTCCACTCTAAAATGATACATTGTTTCTAAGTCTTCTTCTATACATAGTTTCATTTTTCTCACCAACATTTAATTTTATGATCCACCTGGAATTTATTTTAGAGTAATGAGTAGAGATTTATGTTCATTTTCTCCCTCAGATGGCCAGTGAATTATCCTAATGCCATTTCTCAATAATTCTTCTCTTATGCAACTACTTTGAAATACTACTTTATACTACTTTATACTCAAATACTAGTGTATTTGAGTCTATTTCTGGACTCTGTAAAATTCATTGTCAGTAACAAACTGTTTTAGTTACCAAGGTTTGATAATATATTTTAATATGTTGGCATTCTTTTCATATGAACTTTTGTGGCTTGTCTAGTTCCCTCCCAAGAATCCAATGGTATTTTTATTGAAAGTCATTAGTGTTCACTAATCCTTGCACATACGAAAGACTGCACTGCTTTGCCTCCTTGCATTCAAGTGGGGTTATGGGATTAGTCTGGCCAGTAGCCATGTGTCATGTGATGTGTCCAGGCCCAAACATTAATTGCTGGAATGTGACTCCCTCCTTTCTTCTCCTGCCATGGCCTCTGATGATGGTGCTTCCTCCAGATGACAGAGATTGGGGAGTTTTAATCCCTGAGCATCAGTGAGGGATAGAGCCTCCTACCAGCCAACAATGAAAATATGGCATGTTTGAGAAAGAAACCTTTGTTGTGTTAGCCGGGGGGATTTCAGAGTTACTTTGTAACTGCAGCAATCTTGGGCTGTTCTGACTAAATATACCTAATAATGTAACTTAAAGACTAATTGAAGATAGAACTGCTCTGTTTATAATTGTGACTTCCTATTGAATAACAGAAGATGTCTCTATAATTAAGTAAGTTTTCTTTTGTATCCATCAAGGCTGTAAAGTTGTATTCATTTTTTTTTTGTTAAATTTGTTTCTAATTGTTATTAGATTATTAAGTATGAAATGTCTGATTTCCTTAAGTACTAAGTTTGAGAGTTGATATCTCTGACATTTCACTTTGACACTTCTTGTTTTATTTTTACTGTGAAGGTACATCCTCAGTCTTGCAAATGTATGGTTTGGCTTGGGATTATCCTTCAAATATTTTTTTTAGAGCAATTTTTGTGAAACCATAGATAAGTCAAAAATTCATGTTATTTTTGAATATGAGTTCCATTGTGGAATCAATGCAGCACAGACAGCCCTAAATATCAATGAAGTGTTTGGGAAGGATGTGGCTAATGAACTCACAGTATGTCAATGGATTGAGAAGTTCTGGTGATTTTAATACTGAAAATGAGCCACGTGGACAACATGAAGGTGAGGGCAAGGGTAAGGGTGAGGGTGATATTGGACCATGTGAAACAAATGGGCAACGTAAAGAAGCTGGATAGATGGGTACCACATGAATTAAATGAATGTCAGAAGAGAAATCGTCTCAAAGCTTGCCTTTCTTTGCTGTCACGACATAAAGGCAAACGATTTCTACATTGTGCTGTTACGTGTGAAAAATGGATTCTTTCTGACGATCGCAAGCGTTTGGCACAATGGCTGGATAAAGATGAAGTGCCGAAACACAGTCCAAAACCAAATATTCATGAAAACCCGCTAATGGTGTTTGGTGGTTCAGTGCTGGTATTATCCACTACGGCTTCATGAAATCTGGTCAATGGATTACAGGAGATGTCTACTGCAGCCAATTGGATAAAATGATGAGGATGCTTGCGATTAAGCAGCTGAGATTGGTCAATAGAGACAGGCCAATACTTTTACAAGATAACGCTTGACCACATGTCACACAAACAGCGCTGCTCAAACTACAGAGGCTGGCTTTGGAAACTCTCTGTCATCCACCATATTCACTAGACCTCGTGCCAACCAACTACCACTTCTTCCAGGCTTTGGACAACTTTTTGCAAGAAAAAATATTTAATTCTCAACAAGCTGCAGAAAACGCCTTTGCGATTTCATTGCTATTCACTCTCCAGGCTTCTTTGCTGCTGGCATAAACAACCTACCATTGAGATAGCAAAACTGTGTCGGTAGTTTAGATGCATACTTGGATTAAGTGTACTGCTTCTTGTTTGAGATATAATAAACTATACTTTTCATTTGAAATCGGACATTTCATATTTAATGACCTAAATATACATTTCTCTTGCAATTCTACATGGAATTATTTATATTTTATATTTTATTATTTTTTTCTCACAGTAGAAATAGCTTTTTAAAAAGTTATATAAAAATACATGCCCATTCCAAAAATTTTTTTGAAATAATAAAGGTATAAAGAAAGTAAAACTCACTTGATATCTCACCACTGTACAGTAATCATTGTTATTATAATAGCTTTGCGATCGTCTTTTCATGCATCTCATACATATACACACACATATGCATGCTATTATATTTTCTCGACTGTAATTTGCACATAAGACAGCTGCTGCTTCTAATACATTAGCATTGTAAGACACTTTATTGAATTCTTATGATTTCTAATGGTTTTTCAAGCGGATTCTCTGGGGTGCTCTAGGCATCTAATCACATCATATGCAAACAAAGACAACTGCTACTTCCTTTCAAATTTTTATACTCTTTTTTAAAAATTTGCACTGGCTAAGATTTCCAGAATGATATTAAACATTAGTAGTGATAGTGAATTCTTGTCTTACTCCTAACTTTACTGGAAATGCAACACTAATAGTTGCTAGACTGATTCTGTCTTAGGCAGTAGTTCATTGACAGGAAAATAATATGTAGAGAACATTCTTCAAATTGATTTTATGCTTAAATAATAGAGATTAGCATAGTCTTGGTTAATTTAGAAGTTAATTATAAAATTATAAAAACATGTCCAACTTATTTTATCTTAATCACGTATACAAAAAAAGGGTATACCAACCTCTCCTGCTGACAACTTCTCTCTCACATTTTTCCAATAAATGTCTTTATTATCAGTGTTAGTGAAAAAAAGTAACCACTCTGCAAAGTCGTCTTTTCTCATGAAACTCAAACCTTTAGAAAACTGGAAGAATTCCATTTCTTGAATCTCTGTTTGTAAATTTTCCATAAATCTAAATGTTAAAATACAAAATTGGTATAAGTAACTAGTGGCATTCAATCTTAACACTGTAAAGGGGACTGCGAAGTGTCTTCGCTGTTACCTCCTGAGTGGCTGGGCTCTTGATGTGGTGAGCAGGGCGAAGCGTGAGTGCTGTGCAGAGGGGGAAGGGAGGGGGAGGATGCCGAGAAGCTGATAAAGTGAAATGCTTGCTTCGATCTGTGATGCTCTATACTCAGTTTGTATAAATTATACCTGGCAACCTACATTTTGATATACTTAAAGACTTAAAAATTATGTAAATTTTTGCTTTGATACATTCGCAGAAAATAAAATTCCATGGAAAACAATTTTTTCAATATAGGAAAATTATCAGGAATCAGAGAAATTTAAAATTTGGGTGGGATACTGCTTTTAGGATGTTAACATAATGAATAGTTTCTAGTATTTTCCAGATACCAATGTTGATTGATGTAATCAATGGCTTTGCATCAAAACCTTAGATCTACCTAAAAATATTTATAATCTTTTGGATGATAACCTATGTCTATATGATTCAACATTCCTTTCTTATAAAAACAACATGGAACTTTGATCTGTCATCAATAGCTTCCTGAGAAAGGTGCAAGTTGAAAGAATATCAGGTTAAAATATATTTTCTTTGAACAAGAACTCAGAAATACTACACTTGATTTATTTATAACCTAAATCATGTGAAAAGTATTATGATCCCCACAAGTTTTAATATGTTGCAGATCCCCTTAGTCCCTTCAGATGTTAAAAGATCTGTACTATCTGTCATGTCACAATTTAAATGAAAATATACATGGGGTGAAAAAAGTTGTACACTGTAGTTCAATGGGAGAAAAATTGCCACTGTTAAAAAATTACTTGCTTGAGGTTCTACATTTATCCCTTAAACCCTAAAAGCAGGAAGGATGAGTTTCATCTTAGGCTTCTACGTATATGGTAGACAGGAGTCTGCTACCTGCACTGTCTGAATATTTTGCATACACAGATGTATCAATGCCATGTTTCTTTCTGGTCAAAGCAGAACTTTATCTAAAAGTTAAAGCATTTCAAGCTTGGACACATTAACAAAGTATTTTACTGACATACTTTGCCTTTTGTTTTACTGAGTTTTATTGTACCGTGTACTGTGATGACATTCAATCGGTTCTTATTAGGATTGTTAAAGCATACTTTACTTTCAGATGAGTGTACAGTGAATTAGGGCAGCAGAAAATATGATCTAAAAACATTACTAACTTGTTCCTTTCCTTTTTCTTTTTCTTCAGGCTCTATCTGAGCCTCTACCAGAGGTTGAAATATTATAAACTTAATTGCTGTTAAACTATACGCTGTCTGATTTAAGCTATTTTTGTTCAAGTTGGTCTCGAACTCCTAGCCTCAAGCAATGCTCTCACCTTGGCCTCTTGGAGGGCTAGGATTACAGGTGTTAGCCACTGTGCCCAGCCCAATATAATTTTAACTTTATTTACTTATTTATTTTAGAGACAAGGTCTTGCTCTGTAACCCAGGCTGGAGTATAGTGGCTAGATCATAGCTTACTGTAACCTCCGATACCTGTGCTTAAGCAATCATCTGGATAATTTAAAAAATCTTTTTTTTTTTTTTTTTTGTAGAGATGAGGTCTTGGTATGTTGCCCAGGCTGGTCTTGAACTTATGGCCTCAAGTGCTTCTCCTGCCTTGGCCTCCCAAAGTACTTGGATTACAGGAGTGAGCTACCATGCGTGGCCTAATTATAATTTTAATTTTAGGGATACTTTGCTTTATCCAAGAGATAAGTTCCTGAAAACCTAATTTAAAGTATATTTTTTTTGTTAATTAGATCTTTTTTAAAAAAAATTACATGATGGTATGACAAATTTCACAGGGCCCATTATTTATAGAAAAATTAATTAAAATAAAGTTTAAAAAGTAAGACTTCTAAAAATCATTCCCATTAAAGAAAATTAAAGTTAGGAGCAACCTTAAAAATTAACTAGTTAGGGAATCTTAAAGAGAAGTGAGGTGATGTATCTGTGGGAATACAGTTTGAAAAAGTACCATTAATATGATAATGACCTTGTCTTGTTTTAAATAATAATACTTTATTTGGAAACTTCAAGAAACATTGAGAGAGTGATATTTTGAGTATATAAGAAGAGGTACGGCTTAAAATTTTGTTGAGAAAAATTGTTCTAGAGAGGTTGATGACTCGCCCAAGTTTTGCTATCAGGTAACAGCAAGGGAGATTAGGATGTAATTCAGAAATTTGGATCTTCATGGATTCTTCCTAATTTCTCAAATCTAAGCAATCACTAAGCTCTACGATTTTATTTTCTAATTGTGTCTGGAAATCTCTCCCACCTCAAAATCCTTATTGCCACCACACTAGCTCAAGGCTCTTATTATTTCTTTTCTAGACTATTTGGATGGTTTTCTCTCTCAGAAGATCTATCCTTCACTCTGCTGGCAGAGTGCTGGGCACATCTGACAAGTATCCTACATGTATCATTTTTCAGGGCCTCCCATCACTGAGTTAAATGAACAAGTTCTGTCTCACGGCATGTAAAACCTTCCACAGGTAAGTACATATGCTTACTACCGATGCTTACTACACCCGATGCTTATTACTCTATCTAGTCCCAGCTGCTCATAATCTCCTTCACAAACCATACATTTTCATGCCTCTGTGTCTGTGCTCCTGCTATTCTCCTTCCCTCAAATGCCTCCCTGCCCAAAACACTTCTGCCTGTTAATTCCTGCTCATCTGTCAGGAGTCAGCTTAGGTGCTACTCTTTCAAGAAAGCCTGCCCTGATCACCTACCCCCAACCTTCAGTACAGGGTACAATAAGTGATCTTCTGCGTGACCAAAGTGCCTTGTTACTCTACGAAAGCACTGACTGTAATGTATGTAAATGTTTTTCTATGTGTTTATTAGACATTCTCCAGAAGGGACTATAGCTAGTGTCTGAGACACAACTTGACACATAATAGCACATAGTATGCACTCAAATAGATCTTTATTAAACTGAGCTCAACAAGATGCTGGTCTTCTGCCTCCCAAATCAGCATTTTTTCCTACCATTTTCTACTGCTTTGTGATATTTGTGTTAAGACTTCGGTTAGTAAGTAGCACAGGGAGGCACGGAGTTATTCTCCTCGGGAAGAAGGTATGATTAATAAAAACAGGACACTGCGTTTTAATGTTTACAATAATCATATAATGTAAGTATTATTATTCCCATTTTACAGATAAAAAAATGAGCTCAGGGAGATTAAATAAGCTGCTTAAAATTAATGTTAATGTAAAGCTTTACTGGAACATGGGCATGTTCATTTGTTAATGTACTGTTTATGGCTGCTTTCACACTACAGCCATAGAGTTGTGTAGTTGCGATGGAGACCATATTTACTATTTCTCCCTTTGCAGAAAAAGTTTGCCAACCTTTGTTCTAGAGAATCAGATTAAGTGGAACAGAGCTGAGTTGTCCCAGCTGAGGCCATCGTGGAAAAGAGAGCTGCCAGCCAGCCCATCTAGTCAACATCAGCTGATACTGGCCCCATCAGAACTGCCCAACTGACCCAAGGACTCTTGTAAACAAGAAATGGCTGTTGTTTTAAGTTAAGTTGTTTAAGTTAAGTTGCATTAAGAACAAACTGATACTAGGGGCATGTCACTTAGATGCAAACATTAAGTTACCAAAAAGGATTATTGCATTTTAGATACTACTTTTCATAAAAGGTTAGAATATTTTAAGCATAGTAACTTTAGTTTATGTTTTACGTGTTTAGTTCTCAGAGATAAATATGATATAGATCCAACAAATAGTACTTAGTATTATGGTATATAGTTCTTGGAAATAAAAATGTTTAGTTTCTTCGTTTCTTACTCATAAAATTTCCCCAAATGAATATAAGTATTTGCATTTACCTTCGAAATTCTTTATAATGAAGTTTCCTTTCTCCTCTTTTTCCAAAGAAACGTAACTGAAGGGTTGTCTTAATTTCAGGTTCTTTCGCTGTTGGCTCCTATAAAAAAATCATGCAATTTTAAATAATTACAAATAAGAATAAAAATGGAACCTGTAGAGTAGAACTCTTAGGACAATATCCAGAAATGATTCTTGTAGGGAAAAAAAAAAAGAGGAAAAAACTGTAGAAAAGAGGGATATAGTCATTTCTTTCTGTCTTTTACTTTGTGTAACATGATTCTATAATCATCTCTGTTCAAGTAGGAGAAAAACAATAAGGGCTAAAATACTCAAGTTACACTTTAGCAGTAAACAAAATTTTAGATTAGGCCAAAAAGGGAGCTTAGAATAGTGAAATAAATGTTATTTTACATTTTCTAATGAAGTAACACTGAGAGAAATCAAAGCAGTGAAGTGTGTGAGTTCTTACAGAAGCTTAGAAATACATGCAACAAAACTGCTAAAAAAAAAAAAATTAGCAGCAGCAGCCAAACAACAAAAGTGAGTATAAATTTAAGCCAAGTATTTTGAAAGAGGGCAGTCAGGGAAAGAAACAGTAGATTCAGGTGTGGGATGGTCCATCACATCTACTAATCCTACCCCTAACCCTGCTTCTAAGAAGCAGAAAGGGGATGCAAGATTATTGCATTAGTTCATTAAAAGCTTCAATTCAGTGGTAAGTAGATTAACGGGGTGAGATAACCCTGAGACAAGTCATGGCAAAACCCCTTGTAGAAGCTCCTACTTGGAGCTTGGTGGGACTTGAGCAGAGTGAGGAAGGGCTTTAAGGGCTCACCATCTTCCAGGTCACTATGTTAAGTTGAGGAAACAATCGGAAGCCCACAGGGTGGGATATACCTTGGAGAGGAGGAATGGGCTGTGGTCTAGACTCCAGAACATTTAATAGGATCAGAGGGAGCACAGAATATAGGACGACCTTCAGCAAGGGCTGCATTTAGCCCAGGGAATTCCTCTCTCTTGTCACTACCCCTTCAGTCTACAGGACAGTGGATCAATATGTAGTACCTGCAGCTCAGGGGGAAAAGATAAATTAGTTCCAGATAAGGTGGTAAGAGTATTAAGGAGAATCTCATTCATGCTCTACCAGAGCAAAGAGAAAGTCTGGACAAAGCATGAGTATGAGGAAAAGATATGGCATGACACTACACATAGGGACTGCAGTAAGAAACAGAAAAAGAACAAATCAGGCAAAAGGCACAAAAACCCTGACTAGAAGAACACATAACTCAAGGAACAGATGCATAAAAATGCATATTCCCCATGAGTCCTTTTTTTTTTTTTTAAAAAACCAACTTTTTATTTTGAGATAATTATGGATTTGCATGCAATTGTAAGAAACAATACAAAGAGATCCCCTTTTTGCTTTACTCATTATTCTGTAATGGTAACAACTTACAAAACCACAGAATAATATCGCAACTTGACACAGTCAACACACAGAGCATTTCCTTCACCACAGGGACCCCCTCGCGTTGCTCCTCTATAGCCACCCCAACTTCCCTCCTGCTGCCGCCCTCGCTCTATCTTCTGGCAACTACTAATCAACTCTCCATTCCCATAATTTTGTCATTTCAAAGATGTTATATAAATGGAATCATACAGTATGTAGCCTCTTTAGGTACTGGCCTCTATTTGCTCAGCAAAATTCTCTGCAGATTCATCCAGGTTGTTGTAACTGTTGCTGTTTCAATGGTCTGTTTCTTTTTATTGTGGAGCTGTATTTCATGGTATGGATTACCACAGTTTAGCCATCTACCTGTTGAAGGACATCTGGGTTGTTTCCAGTTTTGGCTATTACAAATTAAGCTGCTAAAAATATTTGTGTACAGGTTTTTGTGTAAACACAGGTTTTCTCTGAGGTAGATGCCTGTAGTGCAATCACTGTTTTCCAGAGTGGTGGTTTAACATTCCCACTAGCAATAAATAAGTGATCCACTTTCTCTGCATTCTTGCAATCATTTGGTGTTGTCAATGTTTAATTCTAGTCATTGGGATAGATGTGTTGTGACACGTCACTATGATTTTAATTTGTACTACCCTAATGACTAATGGTGTTCAGCATCTTTTCACATGTGTGTTGGTTGTTTGTATATCTTCTTTGGAGAAATAGTAAAGTCCTTTGTCTGGTTTTTAATTCAGTTGTTCATTTTTTGTTGTTGAGTCGTAAAAGTTCTTTATATATTCTGATAGTAGACCCTATCACATACAGGACTTGCAAGTATCTTCTCTCATTCTGTTGGTTGTCTTTTCCCCCTCTTGATAGTATTCTCTGATGAACACAAGTTTTTAATTTTGATGAACTCCAATGTATCTATTTTTTCTTCTGTTGCTTTTGTTTTTATTGTCATATCTAAGAAATCATTGCCACATTCAATGTCATGAAACTTTTCTCTTATGTCTTCTTCTAAGAGTTCTACAGTTTTAGCTCTTACATTTAGGTCTTTGATCCACTTGAGTTAATTTTTATATATAGTGTAAGATGGAAGTCCAACTTCATTGTTTTGCATATAGATATCCAGTTGTATCAGCAACATTTGCAGAGGAGACTTCATTACTTTTCAAAATTGTAATTGTATTTTAAATTTTGGTATTTGGGTATTCATTGCTAGTATATACACATGTGACTGATTTTTGTACATTTATGTTATATCCTGTGACCTTCCTAAAGTCAATTATTAGTTTTAGAAGTTTCCTCCCCTCCCCTCCAGATTCCTTGGGAGTTTCGAGAGACAATGGCATCTGCAAGCAGGGACTGTTTCCTTTCCAATCAGTAGGTATTTTATTTCCTTGTTTTGCCTTACTGCAGAGGCTAGAACTTCCAGTACTATGTTGAATAACAGTAGTGAGAGTAAACATCCTTGCCTCACTTCTGATCTTAGGGAAACAGTATTCAGTGTTTCTTCATTAAATACGTAAGCTGTAGGTTTTTGTAGATGTTCTTTACCAAGTTGAATACCTCCCTCCCTGCCCCATTTCTATTTTAATGACTGCTTTTTAAAAAAAAGTTTTTTTTTGTCACATGCTTTTTCTACATTGATATGATTATGTGATTTTCCTTTTACAATCTGTTAATATGCTGGATTACATTGATTGCTTTTGGAATACTGAACCATCCTTAGAATAAACCCTACTTGGTCAAGACATAATTTTTTTCTAAAATTTTATCTGCTAAAATTTTATAAAGAATTTTTATGTCCACATTCTTGAGAGATATTGGTTTGCCATCTTTTTATGTGTTGTCTCAGTCTGGTTTTGGTGTCAGGGTAATATTAGCTTCATATAATGAATTGGGACGTGTTCACTCCTCTTTTTCCTTCTCTTCCTCTTAGAAGAGATTGTGTAGAATTAGTAATTCTTTAAACATTTAGTAGAATTCTCCAGTAAAACTACCTAGGTCTGAAGATTTCCTTTCAGGGAGTTTTAAAATTATGAATTCAATTTTCTTAATAGTTATTCAAATGATTTACTTTATTGGGTGAGTGTGGTGGTTTGTGTTTTTTAAGAAATTGGTCTATTTATCAAAGTTTTCAAAATAATATGTGTAGAATTGTTCGTAGTATTTCCTTATTGTCCTTTTGACGGCTACAGGGTCTGCAGTGATAGCTCCAGTTACACTCCTGACATTGGCAGTATGTGTATTCTTTTCTTGTCAGTCTTGTCAGAGGTTTGTCAATGTTGATCTCTTCAAAGAACCAGCTGGGTCACTGATTTTCCCCACTGCTTCTCTGTTTTCAATTTCATTGATTTCTGATCTTATCATTATTATTTTCCTACTTCTGTTTGCTTTGGGTTTGTTTTGCTCTCCTTTTTCGAGGTTCTTGAGGTGGGAGTTTAGATTATTAATTTGAGGCTTTTCCTTTTCTCTAACATATGCATTTCGGGCTACAAGTTTTCCTGTCAGTAGTACTTTGGCTGTATCCCACAAATTCTGGTATGTTGTATTTTTATTTTCATTCAGTTAGATATACTCCCTGGAGGCTTTCTCTTTGACCCAGGGATTATTTAGAAGTATGTTTAGTTTCTAAGTGTTTGGAGAGTTTCCTGTTACTGATTTATAGTTTGATTCCACGAGGTGAGAGAACACATTCTGTATGATGTTAATTCTTTTAAATTTGTTGAGGTTTGTTCAGTGGCCTGGGATATGGTATGTCTTGGTATGTTCCATGTACACTTGGAAAGAATGTGTATTCTCTTCTTGGGAGGAGTGTTCTCTATAAATATCGATTAGATCCTGTTGGTTGATGATGTTCTGTCCTTGCTGATTTTCTGTCTAGTTGTTCTACCAACTGTTGAACAACAGAGTGTGAAACAGAGTGTTGCTCAAATCTCCTACTGTAATTGAAGATTTGTCTGTTTCTCTTTTCAGTTCTGTCAGTTTTGGCATCACATTGTTGTTTGGTACATGCACATTAAGGACTGCTATGTTGTGTTGTTGGGTTGATGTTTCTATTATTACATTAAGTCCCTTCCTATCTCTGGTAATTGCTTTGCTCTGAGGTCAGCTTTATCTGATATTAGATAGCCACTCTTGTTTTCTTTTGATTAATGTTTTCATACTTTTACTTTCTAGGTGACTATATCTTTATATCTGAATTTTATCATAGCATATAGTGGAGTCATATCTTTTAATCCACTCTGCCGGTCTTTGTGTTTTAATTGGTACATTTAGACTTCATATTTAACATAAATGTTGATATGTCAGGGTTTAAGTCTGCCATTTGATTTTTGTTTTCTGTTTATTCTGTTTTTTTGTTTCTCTGTTTTCTTTCTTCTGCCTTTTGTGTTACTTGAAAATATTTTAGAATTTACTTTTGATTAGATAGTGCTTTTGAGAGTATCTTTTTGTATAGCCTTTTCATGGTTACTCTAGGTGTTACATTATATAAAAATAATACAATTTACTGGTGTCACGTTAGCAGTTTGAGTGAAGTATAGAAATCTTACATCCTTTTAAGTTTCTGTATTTCCCATGTTTATAATGGTCTTAAATATTTCTCCTACAAACATTTAGAACCACCTCAATTATTTTTGCTTCAATCTCAGGAGGAGAAATCTACTGTATTTACCCACATCTTTGTTTAGTGTGTTCTTCCTGATGTTCCACGGTTCCTTCTTTTATTGTTATCTTTTTGCTTAGTGAACTTTGTTTAGCCATTCGTGTAGTGTAGGTCTGTTGGTGACAAATTCTCTTAGTTTTTCTTCATCTGAGAATGTCTTTATTTCCCTCTCATCCTTTTTTTTTTTTTTTGAGACAGAATCTCGGTCTGTTGCCTGGGCTAGAGTGCCATGGCATCAGCCTAGCTCACAGCAACCTTCAACTCCTGGGCTTAATCGATTCTCCTGCCTTAGCCTCCCAAGCAGCTGGGAATACCCCCATGCTCTACCATACCTGGCTGGCTAATTTTTCTATTTTTAGTAGAGACAGGGGTCTCACTTTTGCTCAGGCTGGTCTTGAACTCCTGACCTCAAGTGATCCTCCTGCCTCGGCCTCCCAGAGTGCTAGGATTACAGGCTTGAGCCACCACACCTGGCCAACTTCTAATACCAAATATTTGGAAATAATCTTAATTACCAATTAACAAGTCAATGGTTAAATATGTTAGGTCTATCTGATATTTGTTCTTTCATTAAAAATTATTAACTGAGCATGTAGTACATGCTTGGTGCTTTGCCAGGCCAGTGAATACAACTTGTATAATAAAGAATTAACCTTATCCAAATAGAGGTCTGGCTTTTGCCCTGGGGTGTTGGGAGGTAATCTCTAAGAAAAGAGTGTCTTTGTTTACCTGGAAGCCTTGGGCCACACCAGATAGTCTAACAGTGAGATTTAGGGTGAAGATTTTGGGCCAAAGGGATCAGCTTTACCTCTGGAAGGGCTGGGCACTAGGGTCAGCCAAGTGGGCAGCCAAACGAGTTTACATGATTAACCACAACAAAACCCCTGGACATCAAGGCTTGGGGGGACTTCGCTGGTTAGCACTACTCCATGCATATTATCACACACTGTTGCTGGGAAAGTTAGCACTGCCCACGACTCCACTAGGAGAGGACAACTGGAACCTCTGTTTGTGGGACTTTCTGGAACTCTGCCCCTATGCCTCTTCCTCTTTGCTGATTTTAATCTTTATCCTCTCACTGTAACAAACTGTAACCATGAACATCATAACTTTCAGTGAGTTACGTGAGTCCTTCCAGTGAGTTATCAAGTCTCAGAGTGGTCTCAGGGGTCCCACTGAAGTCTGTAGTTGATGTCAGAAGTGAGGATGGTCTTGTGCGCTGCTCCCTAACTTCACACAACTTTAAAGAGAGGCATGACACTTTCATTGTAGAGGAGGACACAAACAATTAAGCAATTAACGTACGACAAGGTGTTATGATTAGGGACATACAAGGTACAATGGGAATACACAGGATATGTACATCTAGGAAAAGGGAATACTACTCGGGGACTTGGATGTGAGCCAAAGAAGTTCAGTATAGAACTGCTCAAAGACATTGAAATATAAAAAAGAACTGTGATCTTAATAATTTGTAAATTTTGAAGCAAACATGCTCTAAAAGATGAAATGATTTGGAAATTTAAGAAAATCTCATGAAAAGTATAATGTGGAATAACAATTGATTAAAAGATTGTCAGTCGATAATTTACTGATATACACAGTTGGTGGGAATGAAAATTGATTCATACTCAATAGAAGGTATTTCTCAATATTTATCAAAGTTTGTCAATTACCTTAAAATACTTGTACCTTTTGACCCAGCAACTGAATTTCTGGGAAGTTATCCCTCAGATATATTGGCATATGTATAAAATGATATAATTATAAGATTATTCAATGCAGCATTATTTCAAAATATATATTTTTGAATATAATACATTTTCAAAATGTATATCAAAAGATGAATACATGTTAAATGTTTTTCACATGGTGAATGGCTACATAAACTGCTACGACCGTACAACAAAGTACCATGAAGCCATTAAAAAAGAATGAGATATTCAGGTATATTAAGTATTAACCACTGTATAGCAGGCTACTGCCTGTATAAAAACAGAAAAAAGAATATATAGATGTATCTATTTACTTATTTACATATATGCTTATATATGCATACAATATCTCTGGAAGAATACACAGGAAACTGTTAACACCCATTTCCCAGGGAAGAGAACTGGGTGACTGGGAGGAAAAGTTCTGCTCTACCTACATTCTCCTGTGCACTTTTTGAAGTTAGGAACATATAAATATAGGACATCTGTTTAAAATAGTCATGAATTGCTTAACCATGGGGATATATTCCGCAAAATGTGTCGTTAGGCAATTTCATCATTGTGTGAACATCACAGAGTGTACTTACACAAACCTAGATGGGATAGCTTACTACACACCAAGGCTATAAGGTACGCCTATTCCTCCGACCATTGGATATGCAGTCTATTGTTGACAGAAAAATTGTTATGAGTCGCAAGAATGTATTAAAAAAATTAAATTACTGATAAAACTATTGGTAACCATCTAGGAATATTTGAACAAACAGAATAGAGCAGCTATTATAAATATCATTTGTTTGGAAATATTTAGTTTATTTGTACATACCTGACATTCTGTTTCATTGGTTTTCACTGTCAGCAAGTCATCTTGTTTACTTATGATTTTCTGCAGCTAAAAAGATTGCAAACATGAGTTTACCTTTGTGCCTACTGGAGTTTTCAAAACAACCTAAAAAACAGATGCTAAATTGTTATTATAAAATATATACCAGTTATCTGTCAAATATTAATTTAAATTCTTTCTGCATAACTCTTAATATTATCATTTTTCTTAGATCATGTAAAAATCAAAGGAAAAAACAGATAATGAAGTATTAACATTATTATTATTATACTTTTCTACTAAGAAAGCTGGCTTACTTAATAGATACATGTTCCAAAGGCAGGACTCTATAAAAACATGATTACTCTGTCCTTCTTTCAAGAGAATTTTTATTTGTAATTAATTTTTTTATATTACTGATAGTTTACGGCCACATTTTAAAGTATATAGCTCTTAAAAAGCTATTTATATCATACACATGTTCTTCTTTTTCCTTTATGCATTTACAAAACATTAAAGTAAGTTAAATACTTACATTTCTACTAATTAGAACACTGTAAATAGTACCTTGAAACTGAGTACATTAAAAAAGCCTACCTACCTTTCAAAGTCATTTGTATCAATCCTCATATGGAAAGCAAATTTAAAAAAAACAAGGATTTTAAAAGAATCAGATGTAGACAAATCTCACACTGTGGATTTAAATCAATTAGGAGACAAATCTCCACCCAGTTTTTTTCTAGGCTATTTCTTTACTAGTTTGAAAATTGCCGCAATTACAAATTCCAAATTAATCACTTCAAATTTAGCTACTTCTATTATGTTTGTTAAATGGTTTAGCTCTAGTTTTCTAAATCTCTCAGCCAGTTTTCAATGCTGTCCCTCGCCACCCAATTAGGGAAAAAAGTTGACAAATTTTGTATTTGTTTTACTTTTTATTTCTTAAGTTGACAATCAAACTGTATAACACCAAGTTCAATATCCAAACATGCCTCCCTTTGCTTATTCTTCCCCTACTTTTAAAATTTTTATTATAGAAAATTTCAAACATAAGTAAAATGAACAGAATTCTATAATAAACCACCACATAAACATTACTCATCTTCAATGATTATCAGTATTCTGCTATTCTTGGCTCATCTATGCTTCTACCCACTCCCTGCTTCCCTCCCAATTATTATTTGCAGCTCTTCAGGAAAAAAGTACACACATTGAAATGCAAAAATCTTAGCCATACAATTTTGCCAAAGTTTCTCTGTGTCTCTTCCCAGTTAATCCTTTCTCCCTGCATCCCCACAGAAGCAGTTCTGATTTTCCCTCCACTTAAATTAGTTTCACCTAGTTTAGAAATTTAAAAAAATGGAATACTATGTATTCTTTTGCATTGTCCTTCTTTTACTCAGGAAAATGATTCACTCATGTTTGCATATCAGTAGTTTGTTCCTATTTATAGTTGAGTTTTATTTCACCCTATGAATATACCACTATTTACCCATTCACCTGCTGATAGATGTTTGCATGTCTTCAGTTTTTGGCTGTTATGAATCAAGATGACACAAACATTCTTATCCCATTTTTGTGGACATAGGTTTTAATTTCTCTTGGATAAATATCTAGGAGGGTAACAGGTATGTCTGTTTTACTTTATAAGAAACTGCCAAACTTTTTTCCAAAGTGAATTCTGGTCCTGCATATCCTCATCAACACTTAGTGTGATCAGACTCTGAACTTGAGCCATTCTGCAGGGAGCACAATAGCTGCATTTCCCAGGTGACTTACGTGGAGCACTTCCTTCAAGTGTGCATCACCCGTTTGTGTGATTTCTCTTGTGAAGTGCCGGTTATAAGTCTTTTGCCCATTAAAAATTTTTTTAAAAGAATTATTAAGTTATGTGAGTTCTTTATATATTCTGAATACAATCCCTTTGTCAGATATCTGGAAAATCTTTTTCCCCAATCTATAGCTTGCCTCTTCATTTTCTTAATGGCATGTTTGAATAGCAGAGATTTTTAATTTTGGAAGATTAATTTATCATTTTTTTTTTCTTTTATGGTTATTCTGTTGGATGTCCTAAGAAACTCTGTTCACTCTAGATCCTGAAGATATTCTCTTATTTTTTTTTTTATGAAGAAGATTAATGGTTTTAGGTTTTAGGTTTAGATCTATAATTCATCTCAAACACATTTTTATATATGGTGTCAAGTAGGGGTTATGGCTACGCTTTCTTCCCCTGTGTATCCAGTTGTTCTAGTGTCATTGTTGAAAACACTTTTCTTTTCCTGCTAACTGATTTGGTGCCTTTACTGAAAATGAAGTGACCATGTAAGTGTGGATTCTTCATTATCTTCCACTGAAGTATTTAATATTGTCTATCTGTAGGTCAATATCACAATGCCATCACTATTGTAGCTGTGTTGTCGGTCTTTTTTTTGTGTGTGTGATTAACAATCACTTAACAATTTATTATTATTTTTAAAAATTTCAAAAGAGGCTGGGTGCGGTGGCTCACGCCTGTAATCCTAGCACTCTGGGAGGCCGGAGGTGGGCGGATTGTTTGAGCTCAGGAGTTCGAGACCAGCCTGAGCAAGAGCAAGACCCCGTCTCTATGAAAAAAAAAAAACAGAAAGAAATTATCTGGATAACTAAAAATATATAGAAAAGATTAGCCGGGCATGGTGGCTCATGCCTGTAGTCCCAGCTACTTGGGAGGCTGAGGCAGTAGGATCGCTTGAGTCCAGGAGTTTGAGGTTGCTATGAGCTAGGCTAACGCCATGGCACTCACTCTAGCCAGGGCAACAGAGTGAGACTGTCTCAAAAAAAAAAAATTTCAAAAGAAATTTTTTTTAAAGCCTCCTGGGATTTCCCTTGGGAGAGTTTAATCTTTAGACCAATTTTGGAAGAAATGACATGTTTACACTATTGAATCTTCTAACCTATTAACATGCTATATTTCTGCATTTATTTAGGCCTCTTTGGGTTTCTACCAGCAACATTCGAAGTTTTTGGTACATGTTTCCTGTTAAATTTGTTTCTACTTATTTTATGCTATTTGATACTACCCTAAGCAGAACTGATCTTAATTTCATTTTCCAACTGTTAGCTACTAGTATATAGAAATACAGTTGATTTTTGCATACTGATCTTTAATCCTGAGATCTTTCTGAATTCACTTATAGTTCTAGTGGTCTTTGTTTTTGTTGTTAGTTCCTTAGGATTTTCTACATAAAATAATGTTATTTGTGAATAAAGTCAAATTTGACTTCTTCCTTTCCAATCTGTTAATCTATTTGTTTTCCCCTTGCCCTCCTGTTATCACTAGAACCTCCAGTAAAATGTCGAACAGAAGTGAGAACAGACATCCTTGCCTTGTTCCTGATCTTGAGAGGAAAGCATTCAGTATTTCACCTTGTAGCATGACATTATCTTTAAATTTTTTGTAAATGTTCTTTATCAGATTGAGGAAGTTCTCTTGTATTCTTACTTTGCTGAGTTTTATCATGAAAAGGTTTTGTTAAATGCTTTGCATATACTGACATGATCTTATTGGTTTCTCCTTTATTTATTTTTACTTTTATTTATTTTAGGGAGGCAGGGTCTTGCTCTGTTCCCCAGGCTAGAGGGCAGTGGTGTGATCACAGCTCACTGTAACCTCCAACTCCTGGTCTCAAGTGATCCTCCTGCCTCAGCCTCCCAAGGAGCTAGGACTACAGGCGTGTGCCACCAGGCCTGGCTAAGTTTTAAAAATTTTTTGCAGAGATGGAGTTCCGCTATGTTGCCCAGGCTGGTCTTGAACTCCTAACCTCAAGCGATCCTCCTGCTTCAGCCTCCCAAAATGCTGGGATTTACAGGTGTGAGCCATGGTGCCTAGCCTGGTTTCTTTTTTATTCTGTTAATATTGTACTAATTAATTTCTCAAACATTAAACTCATTTTCTATTCCCTTGATAAATCTCACTTGGATGTATTATTTTATATCAGTGGTCCCCAACCTTTTTTGGCATCAGGGACTAGTTTCATGGAAGACAATTTTTCCACAGATGGGGAGGGGAGCGGATCTGGATGGGTGGAGACAGAACTATGGGCCTGGTTCCTAACATGCTGTGGACCAGTACCTGCTGTGTGCTTGGTTCCTAAGTTTCAGTTGTAAGGTCTCCTTTTTCATTTCTGATTGTATTTATTTGGATCTTCTCTCCTCTTGGTTAGTCTGGTTAGCAGTTTATCAATTTTGTTTATCTTTTTTTTTTTTTTTGAGACAGAGTCTCGCTTTTGTTGCCCAGGCTAGAGAGCCGTGGCGTCATCCTAGCTCACAGCAACCTCAAACTCCTGGGCTCAAGCGATCCTTCTGCCTCAGCCTCCCGAGTAGCTGGGACTACAGGCATGTGCCACCATGCCCAGCTAATTTTTTCTATATATTTTTAGTTGTCCGATTAATTTCTTTC
>CAUYSK010091555.1:0-11958 GCA_963575035.1 Avahi laniger
ATGATATTATATCTAAAAAACCCCAAGGATTCAACCAAGAAACTCCTAGAATTGATAAATGAATATGCTCTTATTTATCTATTCTTATCCTTGGAAAAGCTGTGCATTAACACTCTTTCTTTTTCTCATTCCTATACTCCAATTTTCTCTTTAACCTATTCCAGTTCGGCCATTACCACATTGAAACCACCACAATTGCTCTTGTGAAGGTCAACAGTGACTCCCATTTTGGTAAATCCAACAGTCAATGCTCAATCTTCATCTATCTTAAACTATCGGCAGCATTCGTCACTATTGGTATCACTTTCTTCCTTGAAACAATTTAATCATTTGACTCTGAGAATTGCATTTTTTTCCTCTACTTCATTGGCTCTTTTTGAGTTGTTTTTTTCTCAGTCCTCTCCCTTGAAATTCAGACCGATTTATTAAACTATTTACATGATATCTACAAAGTTAATATTTCTAAAATGAACTCTTTATCTCACTATCCATCTGCTCTACCTGGAGTTTTTTCTATTATGTTTGATTCCTGCCTCCAGTTGCATATATCCAAAATTTTGGAGTCATAATTGTTTCTCTTCTCTCAAATCCTTCACTTAAACTGAAACTATCAGAAATTTTTTTTTTTACTTTCAAAATATGTTCATGAGCAAATCTTTTTTATCTTTTCATTGCCTGCACATTGATTCAAACCACATAATTTCTCACCTAATCACTGCTGCAGCCTCCTAACTGGTCCCTCCACTTGTATCTTGTCTCTTTAAAGACTACTGTCTAAACAATGCTTAGAAAGTATTTTCTTATATAGAGGTAAACTACCTTGTGTTTTAACACTTTTTCATTTAGTTTAATTATCTAATAACATGTTCATTTGTGCTGAATTCATAATGTTTTTCCTTTCTTATGAAAAAGAACAGCCAATAAATATAAACATTGTTTTTGCTCGTGCATTTTGGTTTTAAAAATATTCAAGGGGAAAGAAGAGTCCCCTTTCTCAATAGTGAATAATACTAATATGAAAATAAAATATTGATAATATATCTTCTCAAATATTAAATTTGTGTTTACAATGAATATAATAGTGGGCTAATTTTCAAAATATGTTTTATCTATACTTATGAGTCATAATTTCTGAATAAGAATCAGCATTACATACCAATTATACCATCTACAAATAACTTTACCAAACATACTGTATATGTGAAATATATATCATGTATGGGAATATTTTAAATTGCATTTAACACAATTAAATATTGAATATTAAAGATATTGCCAGAAATATCTTATAAAATATTTTAAGGAAAGAATCACATGCTAAGAACCACCTTGGAGTGCAAAGTACAGATTATCAAGAAGGATGAGAACTTTTAGTTCATCCATATGTATTTACTGTATACTTTAACTGCAAGTCTTGATTAATAATTACAAAATACAAAGTAGATTATAATATAATCAGCCTTTCCTGCTGCAATAACCAAAAAAACATATTGATGAAGACAGCACTAAAATATCTTTATCTAAAATTAATTTCTGCTTCTAAATAAAAATCATACTCAAAGATTTTCCCTAATAAAATATGAATATTAATATTTATTAGTATAAAGTATTAATCACATTTGTGATTTTTCTGTTTGACTCTCAAATGACCAATTATTAATTCTAACACAGAAATTTGTCTTCTAGTCATCAGAAATTTTCATATGTATCCATATTTTATTAAAGTTACCATAGTTGTAAGAGAAAAAAGAAGAAAAGGGAAAGATTTCCATTCAGAAGTTATTTTTACATGCATTTGAAATGTGATCTAGGATAAATTTTTGCATAAAAAGGTGATAAATTAAAAGAAATGACTTTACATCAAATTCAGCTATTAAGAGCAATTAAAAGATACAATCACTATTTTAATATGTGCTTCTGTTTTAGATATTATCTCGAGAAATATTCTTATAAAAACTTGCATATAACATCCAAGGAAACACAATGGCATTATTACTTTAGTCAATTTAACTTTGAAGTATTAATGAAATATATTCTCTCAGCAAAAATTACATTTTCTAAATGCTTTTTTATAGGCATATAGTACATAAATATATAAAAAGTTTTGACTTATATACACTGACTTTAAAAACAGGTAAACTGAAATTGAAATAGTCACTAATACATTTTGTCAAATATTTACTAACAATACTAATATGTATTTTTGTAGCAGATTTGAGCTAAAGCATTTAAAAGAACATATTTGAGAAATTCGTATTTGTTTCAATGCTGTAAGTACATAAAGTGCCAGAAGTTATTGTAGAGATCATTCATTTTTTAAAAGATGTATTATCTTTGTCTAATAATTTATTTTAGAAAATGATCCTAACAGTTTGATTAACTTAATATAGTTCAATTTCAGACATGAATAATTTATAACTATTTCACTGTCTGGATAGGGTTCATTAAACTCTATTGATCCTGTGGTATAATTGTATATGGAATGATTAATACATGAAGTTCCATTATCAGTAATTAAACAAAGACTACTGACATACATGTCTTTTATAATTAAGAGAGTGCTCTAATAATATGGGGGTAAGTGGTGAGAATAAGCATGCAGTTGAAAGCAGACTATTATTAGGACCTATCTAGTAATAGAAAGTTAATAATTCAGTGAATGGTGGTTTCCAATTATGTTCTTATTTCTACTTTATTCACCCTCTTGCCAAGCTGATCTAAGTTTGTGTTAATTAATTTTAAAAGATGCTTTATTTTGGAATTAGTATCACAAGGCATTGGAAGAAAATAAAACGGGCCCTATGAATTATTTACCTAAATGGAAACAACATGGTCATGTATAGCATCTGGTATATGATGGTATCTAATGAGAAATACTTTCTTGTTTCTGTTTCAGTTATGTGGATTTGTGCTAGCAAGACAAAGAAGAATGAGGAATTTGAAGATAAAGTGTTTTCTATTACAAAAAAAAACAATATGTAGTTTAATATTATGAAGGAAATTTTATCAAATAAGGCATTACTAATAAATTATATCTCATATTCTAAAACAATGTTTATCTTTCTATATTTGCACATTCTAACTATAAATTATTTGATGCAAAACTAAAAAGTCATATTTGTCTTTGTATTCTCATAACATAAGAGAAAGATCCTTTCACAAAGCAAGCAATTGATAACTGTTTTAATAAAAGAACAAAATAGCAAAGGAGGAAAATATATAAATAAATGAATGACCTGTGAATGATATATCATGATTTAAATGAATGCATTTTAATAGTTTTAGATGCAGAAAATGATTTATTTCACAAATTAGTTTTCTTTTAAAAATATATTGAATATAAGAAGATTCAAGAGTAGATACACTTCCAACCTGGAGTAACAATAACATGAATAATAGCTAATATTTATTGATTCACTTTTAAGGGATAATGTACAATCAGATGTAATTATGGATAGGAATCTATGCAGAAAACGAAAATTTAATTTAGATTTATGCTAGCATTAAAATTTGTAGATTCTTCATACACACGTCTAGGTTTTTGCATACCTCCTGCATTTCTAGGACAATTTAGTTACTCTACTAACAATAGGTCTTTATAGTTATCTAGTACTCTAATTCTTAGTTACTTTAATGGATTTTACAAAGGTATTAAAATAAATAGAATAAATACCCTGAGGTACCAAGTAAGCTCACTAAATAAACATTTGCTTTAAGCTGAATGATTTTGGCATAGAAAATATTCTGGGTTTTAAATATAAAGTACCAGTAAGCTCTTTTATTATACTTCTTTTCTTTTTCTTCTTCTTTATTTTTGTAATGTCAGTACTGAAGTCAAACCAAGATGTAAATTTCAAGGTTTTGTACTCAAGACTTTCCAAATATTCTTGCATCTATTGGAAGAGTTACATGTTTGACCTGAAACCATTCATAGCAATGTATTTTATTTTGTGGACATTTCTTTCAGTTTGAGCAGAATATTCTGGTCTTTGCTTAGCAGATTACTCTTTCAAATCTTTCTTTGCCAAAGTGATATTATTGATTAATTCTCTATTGTAGATGACATGTGTTAAAGTTCTCTTGTGGTTATGTAACCTTGGTTCAGCTCAGAATAGGTAAAACTAGTTTTCTAGTTTGTGTTTTGGGAGTTTTTCTTACAGAATATGTTTTCATTTCTCCTCCACCTACATTGGAAAAGGAATCATATGGCATGCTACATTTCATTGTTTAGAAAGTAAATATGTAATGGTGCATAATTACAAAGAAAAAGTTATGAGTTTGTACTGGACAGAATGACCTTCCAGAGAAATACTGTATTTTCTAGTATTGCCGAATTTTCCTTCCTAGGTAAGATCAAATAGTTTAGCTAATGAAAAATAAGCAATATCCTGATTCTGATGAAAGAACTTAAGAGAATCATGCTGGAGGAGCTGGAGGTTGCATATGCTTTTGTGTGTAGGGTGTATGTATAATGGATACATACATGTATGTATGCATAATGTATAATGGGACCGAGAGAGACATTCTTAAGAATGCTGATTACAATGCAATACATGGGAGCTTCTATGCAATTTTGCTTGTTTAGTTGACGTTTTCAGACCCAGCTTAAAGTCCTAAAGCAAATCTCTAGTAATATAATAATAATAAGAGGGAAAAAAAGATGCCTAGAAAGAATAAGTTCTAAGTCCAAGAAGGATTTTCATTCCTCTCTCGTCAGTTACATTCATGTTGATGTGAGCTGAATAACTTTTGAGACTCTTCAATCTTGAAATAAGGAAATGGATTTTGTTTCCATTTTTAAATGTCTGGTATGAATAAATGTCTTCTTTTCCGAACTGTATTAATGGAAAAGGTAAAAGTGAAATTGGCTGCATTATGTATTCAAGTTAATCTGAAACTATTTATAAATTCTATGTGTATATGTATCTACATCTATATTTTAATGTGTATCTACTTAATACATCCACTCATATAACTGTACCTGTACCTTTGTGTGTATATGTACAAAGACATATGTATTTATGTATCTGTATGTCTGTGTATCTATTGTTTTAATTTTTATATCAAGAAACCTAGTTTAAAATCTCTAAACTTTTCATTGTTATAAACAGACCAAGGCATTTAGCTGCTCTGGAAGAGCATGAAATCTACACACACACACACACACACACACACACACACACACACACAAATAAATGAGGCTTAAACAAAGTGGAACTCAAAATGTTGGGTCAGTGTGCTGTAGTTATCATTACCAAATATTTCTATACATTGACAATCCTGTGTTTTAATTCTTTAGTGTTCACATTATTTAATATATTCCATGGGTTTATTAATCCATCATAATAGCATTTACTGAGATTGATGAAATAATATATCATTCTGCTGTTCATTCTATTTCCCCTAGACAAATTGTCTTCCATTATGATTCTAAGTACATTAGAGGGCTTTTTAAATATTGTTATTGGGATAAAATAAATAAACAAAGCACTCAGCAGAGTATGTATATTTCAATCTTATCCAGTTATTTTGTTCCTAGAATAAGACTACATGGAAATGCAAAACTTAGATTATATAACCAATGTCCACACACGTTATAAAATTTAATTGATTGTAGCTATTGAGTGTTTTATATTTTCAGAAAAAAGCTATATTAATATAAGTCATTATTATTTGGAAATAATAACCATCCAATTGACATATGTTAGCATTGAATGACAAGCAAGCAGCAAGTTTCCAGATATGTCAGACAACTTTTTACTGATAATGATAGATAATGATACCTCATATACATATTTTACATCTTTTAAAAAGATGTCTTATTTTGTTAGATGTTTCCTTTTACATCTGCCTCCTATTTCTGAACTTTAACTTTATCCATGAAATTATCTCATGTAAGTGAGCTGTTGATTTTGCGTTCAAAATTTTCTGATATTTCCTTATTTTATCATGAACTTCCCTGTGGTTATTAAAGGCCTACGGGATCAACCACCTTATCTCTCTATCAGAGTATTTATTTAAACTTTTACAGGAAGATGGTTTTATATAATCTGAAAGGTTAATAGTGAGAGTTTACTATAGATTTTCCTAAAGTAAACCACTGTGACAGCTGATAACTCTTGTATTTAGTAAGTTGTTCTAAGCTCAAGATGAATTTGTGTCAGTTTGAAAGAGAAAAAATAGTGGCCATGAGTATGCATGAGACAAGAGTTTGATTTAGACTATTGCTAAATTGCATTTTAACACAATTCTACTAATTTATCAAACTTACCTATTTATCAAAGTTTTCTCAATCTAATTTTTATTGACCTCCTAGTTTTTGCTTCTTTAATGATTATATTTAAATATTTATTTAAATATAAAATATTTTATTGATTAAAATGTATATATTTTCCTTTAAAATTTGTTTTCTGGATGGGCATGATGGCTCACGCCTGTAATCCTAGCATTCTGGGAGGCTGAGGCAGAAGGATCACTTGAGCTCAGGAGTTCGAGACCAGCATGAGCAAGACTAAGATTCCTGTCTCCACTAAAAACAGAAATTTAGCCAGCATCCTGGCATGGGCCTTTAGTTCCAGCTGCTTGGGAGGCTGAGGCAGGCGGAATGCTTGAGCCCAGGAGTTTGAGGTTGCTGTGACCAAGGCAGACACCACGGTACTCTATCTCTGGCAACAAGAGACTCTGTTTCAAAAAAAAAAATAAATTATTATGTTGTTTTACTGTATTTTTTGATGTTTGTAGTATTTATCAGCATTTACAATTTTACTTTTCTTGTGATTTTTCTGATTCTAAAAAAAAATTCAATTTCATACCTAATATTTTATTTCTAAATTTGTGTTTTATTTTTTAAAAAGTATCTGCCAAATTACATAATCTCCAAACACCACACAATCCAAATCTATCCACTTCCACCAGATAGATACTCTGAGCCTAAAGGAGGAAAAGAAGGTGGAAGGAAGGGGAACAGTAGCCCAAAGTATTTACTGGGCACCCCCCGATTAAGAAGATGTGGAAGAATGGAAAGGAAAACATAATTTCTGCTACTGTTTCTAATATTTGTTTGGCAGTCATGATCAAGAAATCCTTCTAATTAAAGTCCATTTCCATTTATTTAGTCATGAAATAATTTTTCACTTTTTCCTCACAATGTAGTATTATAATATAATTTTTGTTTTAATATTCATATATGTTCTTCCTTTTAGTATTATTATGTTTGTATTTATAGATTAACATAATTATAAATTTTAACCCTTTCCTGAATAAAGTGGTGTGTGACAAACATAACATATTACCACATTTTATGATTTAAAATATTATTTGATATGAAATTACAGTTTATATAGGTTGATTACTTTTGTCTAAATTCTGAGATGCTCCCTCTCCTTTTAATTTGAATTTCTTTACTTTTTAAAAGTTTTCTCCAGTTGAGACCTTATTTTTTCCCTCACTGTATTTATTTCTATATAATTTTGCCTTTATTACTATTTCTGTCTTATCTGTTATTTTTACTTCATTATTGATTTCAGTATCTATCATCTTGATCTATCTTCTTTAAACTCAAGAAATCTTAGAGTTGAAGTCAAATCTTTAAAGTAGTGTTTTATGTTAAGTTTACTTCTTTTATTACATATTTCCATTTGTAAAATTTACATATTTTTATCCTCTCACCTTGAATTTCTTATTACTTAAAGTCACCGCAATATGCCTATTCATATGCACAGAAGATTATGGGGTAATTAGTGTCTGAAATATATATAAATATATATGCAATCAAGGAAGAGAAATAGAGAAATACACACACACACACACACACACACACACACACACGCCCATATCTTGTTATCTGTCTTCCTTTATTTTCACCAGATATAAAAACTGCAATTAACCTTTTTGGGCCATAGCTAATATTTTTACTTTATTTCTTCTTCTAGTAATATCAGACTTTTCATTGTACTCAATGGAAGTCTAACCTGAATGCCAGGGAAAAATCACTGTGTTCCACTTGACAATATTGAGAAGAAATATGTGCAAAGAGAAAGAAAATAAAAATCTGATAGTCTGACAAGTGAACAGTTGCTCACAAGAACTGAACTTTGCCTACTTAGAAGCCTCTTTTTTTTTTTTACTTATTTTTATTATTATTTTAGCAGACCTTACATATGATAGTGATTTACAAACATTATGGAAATGTCCTCATACTGTTTTTACTTTGCCCATGTGATAGAAATATTGATGAAATAAACGAGAACTTATATTTTTCAGAGAGCAAGAAGAACTGATTTGCAACTTATTATGTTCCTTTGAAAATACCTTTTTTTTCTCCAGTGTATATTTTTGTCTGCTTTGTTGAGGATTACTGGGTCATAGGTGTTTGGTTTTATTTCTGAGTTCTCTATCCTATTCCATTGAGCTCGATGTCTACTTTTATATGAGTAACATGCTGTTTTGTTCACTATGGCTGTATAGTAGATTTGAAGTTAGATTATGTGATGCCCACAGCTTTGTTCTTGTGAGTTAGGATTGCTCTGGCTATATGGGCTGTTTTTTATTTCATATGAAAGATAGGATTTTGTTTTAATTCCGTGAAAAAGGATGTTAGTATTTTCATGGGAATTGTATTGAATCTGTAAATTACTTTAAACATTTTAAAAATATTGGTTCTTCCAGTCCATGAGCATGGGACGTTCTTCCATTTGTTTGTGTCATCAGTGATTTCTTTCATCATTGTTTTGCAGTTCTCCTTGTAGAGATGTCTCACCTCCTTTTTTAAATTGTATTTTGTATAGAAACTGTTTTATATTGAAAAGGAGATAATCCTCTCATACTCATTCTATGAAGCCAATATCACACTGATACTAAAGCCAGGAAAGGAAACAACAAAAAAAGAAAACTACAGACCAATATTCCTAATGAACACAGATGTAAAAGTCCTCAACCAAATGGTAGCAAATCAAATCCAACCGCATATCAAAAAAATAATTTACTGCAGTCAAGCAGGTTTCATCTCAGAAATGCAAGGATGGTTCAACATATGCAAATCAATAAATGTGATTCACCACATAATCAGAATTCAAAAGAAAAACAATTTGATCATCTAATAGATGCAGAGAGAGCATTTGATAAAATCCTGCACTCCTTCATGATAAAATCCCTTAACAAACTAGGCTTAGAAGGAACATACCTCAAAACAATAAAAGATGTGTATGAAAAACCCACAGGCATCATCATACTGAATAAGGTAAAGTTGAAAGCATTCATCCTAAGAACTGGAATAAGAAAAGGATGCTCACTTTCACCACTTCTATTCAGCATAGTGGAAGTCCAAGATGCAGCAATCAGGCAAGAGGAAGAAAAAAGGGCATTAAAAACAGAAAAGAGGAAATAAAACTATCTCTATTTGACAGTGATATGATATCATATCTAGAAAACCCTAAATACTTCTCCAAAACACTGTGAGAATTGATAAATGAATTCATTAAAGTCTCAGGTTACAAAAACAATGTACACAAATCAGTAATATTTCTACACGCTAATGACAACTACACTGAGAATCAAATAAAGAACTCACTACCATTTACAATACATAAAAAAAAGGGAAGGTGTGAATATACTTAATAAAAGAGTTTAAAAGTCTCTATAAAGAGAATTACAAATTGTTAATGAAAGAAATTGTTGATGATACAAACAGATTGAAAAAATTCCCATGCTCATGGATTGGAAGAAATCAATGTTATTAAAATGTTCATACTGCCTAAAGGAGTCTATAGAGTTTATGCAATTCCTATTTTATACCAACACCATTTTTCACAGAATTAAAACAATCCTGAAATTCATCTGGAACCAAAAAAGAGCACAAATAACCAAAATAATCCTAAGCAAAAAGTAAAGAGACCAAATCTGGAAGCATCATATTACCTGGCTTCTAATTATATTATAAGGTAATATAACCAAAACAGCATGGTACTAGTATAAAACGAGACATATAGAACAAAGGACGAGAATAGAGAACCCAGAAATAAAGACAAATACCTACAATCAACTGATCTTCAACAAAACAGACAAAAACATACACTGGGGAAAGGACACCATATTCAATAAATGGTGTTGGGAAAATTGGATAGCCATATGTAGAAGAATCAAAAAATATCCTTATCTTTCACCATACAAAATACTCAAGATGCATTGATTTGTCAGTGATGTTGAGCATTTTTTCATGCGTCTGTTGGATGTTTTTATAACTTTTTTGAAAAAAAATTCTGTTCATATCTTTTACTCACATTTTAATGGGGTTATTTGTTTTTTTCTTGCTTATTTGTTTTAAGTCTTTGTAGAGTCTGGTTATTAGACATTTGTCAGATGCATACTTTGTCAATAGTTTTTCCCATTGTGTAGGTTATCCATTGACTCTATTGGTTATTTCCATGTGTATTCATCTTTTTTTATAAATGATGAGTACACATGGTCATAAAGTGGTATAAAGGGAATGTAAATATTAGAAGAAAACCTAGGCAATACTATCCTCAACATTGGGCTAGGTAAAGAATTTATGAGTAAGATGCCAAAAGCAAATGCAATCAAAACAAAAATAAATAAATGGAACTACATTAAACTAAAAATCTTCTTCACAGCAAAGGAAATAATCAACAGAATAAATAGACACCCTACAGAATGGGAGAAAATATTCACAAACTATACTTCTGACAAAGGACTAATATGCAGAATCTACAAGGAACTCAAATCAACGAGAAAAAAAATAATCTTATTAAAAATTCAGCAAAAGATGTGAACATTTTCCTATAGAACATGTACAACTGGCCAAAAAATGTGAAAAAAATGCTCAACATCACTAATCATCAGGGAAACATATATTATGAGATAATGATATGTGAGATCCTACCTTACCTCTGTCAGAATGGTCATTAATAAAAAAGTCAAAAAACAACAGATGTTAGCATGGAAGTGATGAAACTGGAATACTGTAAGCATTCACATTGTTGGTGTGAATGTTAATTAGTACAAGATCTGTGGAAAACACGATGGAGATTTCTCAAAGAAATAGAAGTAGATCTACCCTTTGATCCAGCAATACTACTACTAGAGTCTACTCTAAAGAAAAGAAGTGATTATATCAAAAGACACCTGAACCTAAATGTTTATCACAGCACAATTCATAATTACAAAGATATGGAACTAACATAAGTGCCCATCAACTTAGATAAAGTTGATGAGTGGGTAAAGAAAATGTGGTATATTTATTCCATGGAATACTCTATAGTTATCAAAACAAATGAAATATGTCTTTTGCAGCAACTTGGATGGAATTTGAGGTCATAATTCTTTTTTTTAAATTTTGTATTCATTTATTATTCATTTATTTATTTATTTAATTCAGAATATTATGGGGGTACGAACATTTTGGTTACATGTAATGCATTTGCCTCACCCAAGCCAGGGCTACAAGAATGTCCTTCTCCTATACAGTGCGCTCCGGTTCCATTAGTTGTGAGTTTCCCTCTGCTTGCACCTGACTGGCACCCAGTGAGTATTAGTACCATGTGAACACCTTAATGTCGATCATTTAGAATCAATTTGATGACAAGTACATGTGGTGCATGTATTTCCATTCTTGTGATATCTCAATTTGAAGGATGGGCTCAATTTCTATCCAAGATAATATAAGAGGTTCTAGTTCACCATTGTTTTTTGTAGTTGAATAGTATTCCATGGTATACATATACCACATTTTATTAATCCACTCATGTATTGATGGACACTTGGGTTGTTTCCACATCTTTGCAATTGTGAATTGTGCTGCTATAAACATTCGAGTGCAGATGTCTTTATTATAGAATGCCCTTTTTTCCTTTGGATAGATGCCTGGTAGTGGGATTGCTGGATCAAATGGTATTTCTAGTTTTAGCTTATTGAAGTATCTGTCTCCAAATTACTTTCCACAGG
>CAUYSK010091558.1:0-36965 GCA_963575035.1 Avahi laniger
GGCTTAGCTTTCGTGGATTTTAATTAATGCAATTAAATTTTTTTTTTGTTTTGCTTAGTTGGCCGATAAACCACTCGTGGGCGGGGTTTTGGGGGGAACTTAAAAAATGTCGCAGTACATAAAAAAAAAAAAAAAAAAAAAACGCTGAGAGCATTATGGAATTCCAAAGCTATGATTACCCCTCATCAAGCCCTGTTCTCATCCGGGACAGGGCCTCTCCTTCGAGGCAGAGCACTTGTTATTCAGGTGAGCCGCAAGTTGCAGGAAATGGCCTTTAACAATAAAATTTAAGGGAATGGAGAGGTCAGAGCCAATAAAATTTGTGGGGGAGAGAAATAAAGCTTAGTTAAGGACAGTTATCGCCTCCTTTCCCTGGGCATTAGTAAGGATTTAAGCTGAATTAGACCTAAATTAGAAAGGTTCAAGTGAGCTGGGAGACTTTCTCCTGTCGGTGAGTCGTACAGCCAACAGTTGATGAAATCCAGTGTTCCCTGCCCACCCTCTGATGTGCTTCACACATGCCGCGTGCTGCGTCCACCTTAAGCTCAGCCGGGTGGTGTTCACCGCGTCCCGCAGCACCGAACAAAATAAGGCAGTTCAGAGAAGGCAGGTTGCAGTGGGGATTGGGCACTGTTCTCCGTGGTTCCGTGGCTCCTGCGCCCACAGAGCTTTGCACGTAGAGCTTCAGGAGAGATGAGCTTACACACCTGTCGCACTTGGCAGGCGCAAGTTCACCGTGGTGAGCTAAAATGCCCCTCGATGGTATCGTGCAACTGCAGGGCTTCCTCCAGTGACTCCGCGGAGCTGTGGCTCTGTCCATCAGCTACTGAGGACTCTGCGTAGATGGGACTGCCCCTGCCTCTCCGCCCGCAGCATGCGTGTGACGAGCAGCCCCGCACCCCCTCTGTCTGTGTGCTGCATGTTGGAGCATGGCTCCCTCCCCGCCCATTCATAACGACATTTTTTTTCTTTAGCTACTGACACTGACTCGTACTAGGAAATGCTGATTCTGATGACCTAAGCTCTTTAACACCCACTCTTCCTTCTTAGATTGAAAACATCACTAACCACCCCTTCCACCCCCTCCTTTATTTTTTACAGCTGTGTGTCTGGATTGCCTCGACCTCTGGCAGGTCGACACAGACTTTGCACGAGGGTTTCTGCTCTAATCCTCTATTTCTAAGGATTCCCTCAGCTGGCGGTTCCCAGGGTAGGGAGTTAGCCGGAAGGGGTGCAGAAGAAGGAAGGCAATGATGTGCATTAGCCCGAATCCCGTGGGCAGGGACCGGGGGGCCGCTGCAGGGACCCAGTTCTCCGAGGGTTACCAGGATGAGGGCTGAAACATCCCAGGAGCCTCATTCTTCTTCATAACTAATCTGACGCCCATGAAACAGTGTTGAAGACGTGCACAGACCCCCTTGTGGCCTTGGAGGCAGGAGCCGAGTTAACTGTTGGTGATAGCAGTTATTTCTGTCATAACTTCCTCAGCCTGGATCAGCCCCATAACCACAAGCCATACCTTCGTGGTCATATTTTCTTTTTAGGATGATGAAACAAAGATAATTGATCAATTAATCTGTTGGTGTTTTCATGACACCCACAAGAAGGGAATTGGTATTTTTGTGGTTCAGTCTGTCAGAGCTCATTCGTTGCTGTTTAATTTGCACTTTGTGCTGCTGTTTGCCACCCCACCCCAACACACACATTCACGCTCGTAATTCCTAAGGAAAGTGGTGCCGAGAAGGATTTACGGACCAGATGCCTCAGTGAGCATGGCCGCAGAGAGCCGAGCATCCTTTCTGTAAAAGCTGGGAAAATGGCCACACCTGTACCCACTCATTCTGTATCCCGACATTGTCTGGAGCCAGGGTCTAGGATGGCAGAGAGTCTGGTCACCCCAGGGCACAAGGAAATCCATTCCACTGAAGAGGAAAGAGCTTGGGGGGAAAGAGAAGACTTTACTCCAAAGGCCTGATTTTGGAGGAACAATGCATAAGTCAGGTTGATACTCATGTTTACACTGTCAGGCCATTCTTTGGGACTGTCAGAAAGCCACCCAGCATTCCTAAAACAGCCAGAGAGGTTGCCAAAAGAGGCATCAGAAAGAATGCTGAGGATCCAAGAACATGCAACGTAGATCACATCAGTTCTTTGTTTGACATCTAGGACTAAGAGCTCTGTTTCAGGAAAGATAATTAGTGATCTAATAACTCCGTATTCTATATCCTGATTCCCTAAAGTAATGGGCTGATCCTCTAAGGACCAGTCAAACTTCTAACCTCTGGATGTCATCATAATGTTCCTGAGTTGGAAAAATTGAATAGGCTTCATATTTGAATAGCTAAATGATACATTTTTGACTTTTTAAAAACAAATAATATAAAGATATATATAAATCTCAAATTGCTTGTAAGAAATAATCAACCAAAGGAGACAGGAGTTAGGATGAACAAAATGAACAGTACTTTTAAAGCCAGAAAATCCTATTTGATAGTAAATGTGAAAGTTTTTTGTTTTGTTTTGTTTCTGTTTTTTAATAAAGAGACAGGGTCTCACTCTGTGGCCCAGGCTAGAGTACAGTGGCTGGCACTGTCATAGCTCACTGCAGCCTAAAACTCCTGGGCTCAACAAATCCTTCTGCCTCAGCCTTCTGAGTAGCTGGGACTTTAGGCATGCCCCACCATGCTCAGGTAATTTATTTTATTTTATTTTATTTTTAGAGATGAGGTCTCAATTTTGCCCAGGCTAGCCTTGAACTCCTGGCCTCAAGTGGTCCTCCCACCCTGGCCTCCTAAATTGCTGGGATTGTAGGAAAAGATTTTAACGCGAGCCCTACATCCATCACTGATTTATACTCAGATACCCAAAACTTTGTGCAGCTCCCTACGGAGATGAAAGGGTGGGTGAACACAGATGGAGGCTTTGTTGGGGATGGCTGTTTGACACCTCAGCATTTCATTCGGAAGATACAACTAACTCTTGGTGCTTGGGCTCCTTTGAGTGGGAGGTAGAGTATTGTTTTCCTTCTAAAATTCACAAATGCTGTCCAAGTGCCCTGGACTTGCTCTGATTTTTCTTGTGCAAGTCAGATATCCAGCAGCAGTTTTCTAACCCCCAGGGCTTCTACTGAGGAGAGGAAGGCTATGAAGCAGACTCAGACTTAAGGACACAATAACACAGTAATTACAAAGGAAAAACCTACCACCTGCATGGCCAAAAATACACATTTCAGTTACGGGGAATTTCACAGTACCTGCCTATGATACATCTGGCTGTATACAGCCTCTACAATACGTTCTTTTTTCCTTGCATTTATGATTTTCATTCCTCCGGAAAATACCGGAACTGCCAATATTTTATATTTGTTATTGGCAAGGTTTATTTTTTAAGGTTCTACTGTTTTAGTCTTTATGTAAAATATTTTGGGGGAAAAATTGGACTCATGCCTGAAGCTAGGCTCAAAGAGTGTAATTAGCCCCAGGGGTCATCTCAGAGCCACCTGCCGAGTGCTGAATTGCAAACCAACATTTATAAATAATTACGATATTGGTTCTGCTGAAATTACCTGTAATGATTTCAATCGGAGCAGCCATCTCAGAGCACAGTGCACATCGGGCCCCTCTAAATCATTTCTTCTGCTAATGCGCTCGATAATGCAGTGAGCCTCCTGAATGGCCCAATTTCTTTGGCCACAGCCCCTCCCTCGTCAAGCGCAGCTTTATGCATTTTTCTAATCTTTAAGAAAAATGGCCAACATTTTGGTAAGCATTTGAGAATGAGTAAGACAATCGATTAAGCAGTTACTCTTCCATTTCTTAAACTACTTGCAGCAAGTTACAGAGCCACCAAGTTGGTCAAAATCTCTATGATGTTAGTTGAATATGAGCTTCCTTTAGAAATACAATCATAGGAAACATTATATTTCTGTCTAAGTGCCCTACCATTTTTTTTATGTGTTACTTTTTTTTTTTTTTTTTTGAGACAGAGTCTTGCTCTGTTGCCCGGGCTAGAGTGCCATGGCGTCAGCCTAGCTCACAGCAACTTCAAACTCCTGGGTTCAAGCGATCCTCTGCCTCAGCCTCCCGAGTAGCTGGGACTACAGGCATGTGCCACCATGCCCGGCTAATTTTTATATATATATTTTTAGTTGTCCAGATCATTTCTTTCTATTTTTTTTTTTTTAGTAGAGACGGGATCTCACTCTTGCTCATGCTGGTCTCGAACTCCTGGCCTTGAGCAATCCACCCACCTCGGCCTCCCGGAGTGCTAGCATTACAGGCGTGAGTGACCGCGCCTGGCCCTAAATGAAATACTAAATATTATATAATATAAAATAGTCTAAATTCTATGAGAAAATAATACACACATATCAGAGTAACATGGCAGTTAGCAAATTATAGTGTTCTAACTATGGTATTAATAAATGTGAGAACTGTGTTCTAACTGTGGTACAGTTTTTAGTGGTTTTTCTGTGATTCTAATTATATTTTTTCCAAAACAAATGCAAAGATAAGAGAGTGCCTTCTTCAGGACTACTGGTTTATTTGGGGATTCCTTGGAGACACTTTTGTTCATATGTCTTTGAAGACACTTCGTGTGGGGGGGTTCTTTTCAAAAAGGACTTTTTGAAATAACTTGATTTCAGCATTATAGAGCAAAAAGTTGAAACCTTTGTGCCTTAGAGATGTGGAACTGTTGACCTTGGGGTGCATCTCCCTAAAATGGATTGGAGATCGTGTATTTTTTGTACTGTTTTCCACAGTGCCACAAGAACTAGCCCAGGTGTAGTTGGTGGTTCATGCTACTACAGTGGCTGTCACTGTGTCCCATGATGCCAGAGCTGGAAGGGGCCCTAGAGAGCATTTGATCCAGGACTTGTATTTTGCAAATGTGGAGACTGAGGCAGTGACTTGGTTAAGGCAACAGACCCCCACGATGCAGAGTTCGAGACAGTGTTCTGCAGTATTGATTCAGCCTTGGAAACCCACACTGCTCAATTCTGAGAGGAAATAGTAGGGAAGGTGCAGCCTCGTGCACTGATCTCTGTCTGCCTCCCATGGAGGCCTTGGGGAACCACGTGGCCCTCACCTGATGGGTATGTTGGACAGGCCACTGGTGCACCCGGATGAAAATCCCTTCCTCCCAAGGGCAAGTAGGTCATTCAACAGAGTCAGTGTCTTGATTCCCAAAAAGTTAGAATGATCAATGTCCCTCTCTAGTCAGTCTAGGGTCACCAACCGTTTCCGTTTACCTAGGACTGAGGGGGTTTCCCAACTTGCAGTGCTAAATCCTGGAATGTTCAAACTAACCAGGATGAGTCAGTCACCCTAATTCAGACGGAGAACAGAATTTGTAAAGAATCTCCTCCTTCCATCTGCTCAGCATTGCTGAGTCCGCAAAGAGCTCCTGCCCTACTCTAAAATACACACCACTTTGAGTTGCTTTCTAGCACTGGATATTTATAATGGTGTAGACATAACTGACATATCGTCCAAGACTTAGGACAGTCAAAGGAAGTTGAAAAGCCTACGTACCTTGACATGTCTAAACCAAATTTCAAAATATTTTCCACTGAATAGTGGACCCAGTGGCTAGATAGTGGCTTTAAAACAGGACAAGTCTTTGCCTGAAGCCCACTTATCTTTTTATTGCTGTTTTTATTTTTCTTGAATTACTGATTAAAGAAAACAAATAATAAGCACAATTTTTCATAAATATCCCTCAGACATCAAGATTATGTATCCTCCCTGTGGCAGCTTTTATGTGACCCTGTTATTGCTACTTGTCAAACCTAAATGTGCACGCTCATCACCAAGGGGTCTTGTTACATTTCTGTTAATAACAAACTCCCAGGTGACGCGAATGCTGCAGCCCCTTGCATTGTAAGTAGTGGGGCTCTTCCTTAGCTTTCTGTCCCTGGTCCCTCCTGTGACACAGGGAGGAAGTTCCCAAAGCACCTGAACGAGGAGGCTAAGCTGGACACTGGCTATGCCCGCAGCCTTCTCATGAATGGCAATGGCCAATGGTGCAACTTGGAGTGATTAGGTCCAAAGCCTGGTGACAAACCTTCTTCTGGCTCTTCTGTCACATGTCTGTGACTCTATTTTTCAGAGAGCAAGCCAGGGTGACCCACCCAGAAGGTAACTGTTTTGTAGCCTCTTAAATAGATACCAAGAGAGCGCCTCCCAGGAAGTGCAAGAGTCCCAAGTGTGTTAAATTTTAATTTTGACTTTTTATGTCAGACGTGCTCTCCCCTCGCTGCTTTCAGCACATGTTAATGAAATAGTTTCTCTTAAAGTAAATCGGCATCTTACTGAAGAACCTTCCAGCCCTGGTAATTTGTCAGATACAAGCTCGTCTTCCTTCGCAACCTCGTATTCACAGAGCTACAGGCTGAGCATACACTGCAGATAAAAAGAAACAATGACTGCTTTTCCGAGAATCGCTAAAGACATTTTTCTCTCTCCTCTCACAAAGAAAAAGACTTTAAGGATTGTTACTTTAACACGTTAAAGTGCCAAGGATTATCACTCACTCAGCTGAGCCATAGATGCGGGATACTTTCAGGAAACTTGCCTGTGGCAACTTGGGCTTTATTTAATCACAACTGGAAACTTGTTATTTTTTTTTTAAAATGCATCTAAGTAATAGCATTTAATTCATGAACAGCTAGTCACAGGAACACAGCCTTATTCACTCCCATGAGGGTATCAGACCCCAGCTGGGTGAGTGACGTATCCAGGGAAGAACTTGGGCTGTTTTGCAAAACAGTTTTATGGGTGTGAGTCTTCCACTCAAACACTCATATTTTCCCATATTTCAGGCTGTCCCTCAAGCTGTGTCAGGTTCATAACAATTAAACCTACAGTTGTAAGAGCAGTCAGTAGGAATGCAAGTACCAGTGAGAGAGACAGAAAAAAGCCCGTTCCTAAAATGGTGAGAGGAACCTGCTTAAGAGGAAGACTGTTTCCCAGAACGTTCCCAAAAGTCACTCTCAGCTTGGCCTAACTCTGAGGCGTATACCTGGAACTCAAAGTTTTATATGTACTGCTTTTTAACCATTTGAATTTCTGAGAAAGCAAGAAAAGTGTCCAGCCCCGCCCCATCATACATCCCGTTCTGATGGTCTGGGTTTTCACGCTGTGGATGAGAAGTTCATGTGAATTCACTGGCTGTTTCAGGGGAACCCAGCGCACCTAAGCTCGAAGGGCAGATGGGTGAGGACGGAAACTCTATCAAGGTGAAACTGATCAAGCAGGATGACGGCGGCTCCCCCATCCGGCACTACCTGATCAAGTACCGAGCGGTGAGTGGCCTCCTTCCCAGGCTTCACCCTGTCCCTGCCACCCTGACACTCATCCTGGTAGGGCAGCAACATGCAAAGCCCAGGTGGGGCAGGGGTGGGACGGGGTCTCCCTCTGCATCTTGCAGGTGGTTCATGGACCCTGGTCAGGGTTTTAAATCCCAAGACTTCCCTGTTAAGTAGCTGTTAGGCCATGTCCACGCTGGGACCATTTCAAAATTTCTGAGACCATGGTGGTGGTGACAAACTCACCCTACAATGGATTTTTCTGTTTCTCGAACTTTTCTACAAAGTTAAGTTGCCATTACTGAGTACTTTGTGCAAATGCTGTACTGATGTCTGAATATCACTACCTTTGATAAAGTCTCTGCATAAGGACTCTGTGAAGTAGGGCTCGGGACCATCCCCACTTTACTGATGAAGTAACTGGGGCATGTGGCCGTGAGTAACCACTCGACCTCTCACCACTGGGTGGGCCAGAGTTTGAATCCAGGTCTGTCTGAATGAGAGACAGGGCTCTTGCTGCTGCCCAAAGCTGCCTAAGGTCCTGAAACAATGCCACCTCCCTTACCTACTCTTTGCCAGGCCACCTGAGCTGTTCCAATCCTGCTAACAAACTGGCTGTAAGCCTTTTCCTCCTGGTTTGCCCACCACCCAAGACTCCCATGAATCCACCTTTTATCCCCAACCCCAAACTGAGAATCGCATTCTCCTTTATTGGTGTTAAAATGACACTTGGCCATTGCCAGCCACAGCCAGTTGCTGAGAGATTTAGAGGCAGTATCTGAGCACTGGGAATAGCCTCTTAGTGGGAGAAAAGAATGAACCAGAGAGCACTTTTCGTTTTCAAGTAGCCCCCAAAGGCTTTCTCCAGGAAATTGATTTACTCGTTGTCTGCCTGGTGATCAGCTCCCATGGAAGTGATGTGTGGGTCTTTACCTGGTTGGGCTGAAGAGTCAGTCCAGCTCAGAGCCCTGCAGGCGTCTTTCCACGTGGGTGGCCGGGCCTGCCAATACTCTCAGCCCTCTTTCCCACTTAATGTCTAAGCAGGTATGAGCTGACACAGCAGGAAAGGCCTAAGCTGACTTCCCTAAGGGCCAGCCCAGAGGCACCCCTGAATGAGAGGTCTCTGTGGCTTCCTCACTGCGGAGTAGGATCCAAGGATTACTCAGGTGGCCCTGCACACTCCACTGGGCGTGGATGGTGTGGCAGGGTGGGGTGCCTTGGGACACTGCTATGCTGATGTGGCCCAGGTGGACAGAACATGGATTTTAGAGCCAGACAGACATGGCGTCCAATTCCAACTTTACCACTTTCCAGTATGTAACCCGAAGAGGTCACCCAATCTTCCAGAACCCCAATTTCTTCATCTGTAAAATGGAGATAAGATAGCTCACCGAGTTGTTGGAAAGATTGGTTATAATATATGCAAAGAACCAGAAATGTGCGTGACACTGGAAACCTTTGTGAATAGTATCTGCAGTTACTGCTAAGACGCAGGCGTGGCTGGAGCTACCGTGCGAGGCCACCTCAGACGTCAGTTTGTCTGAGGAGCCGCTGTGGCTGTGGCAGGCGGCTCCGCATCAGAAAGACACAGCCAGGGCGCAACCCTGAGATCTGTCAAATTTCAACAACCATCTTCTCTCACATCAAAAACTTAATTTTTACTAAATAGTATTATTATATATTATTGATATATAACATAATATTTGCTTCATTAAATACTTTCTTTTTATTCTGGTTGTCTCTTTTATAATGATGCTTGCCAAGGAAGACAGAAAAACAGTAGAAAACACGGACAGCTCAATTGCTTTGTTTACAGTAAAATGGGGCCACATAGTGACACACACACGCTAACTTGCAGCATAGCCCAGGCTTCCTGTTTAGATTCTAAGGAAACCAGTATTCGCCTTCTAGCATTTCCCCGTGACAGTCACTGGCGGTGGCATCAACACTGTCATGTTCCTAAAGGCATCTCTTTGGGTGGTGCACACCCTTTGCCTGGGAAGTCTGCTTTGCTACAAGGCTGCTCTGCATCCGCCTCAGCCATGGGCCGACCACAGCTGCTAGACCCCCTCCCAGGCGACATGGCGACCATGGAGCAGCTTGGCATGCAGTAAGCATTTGCCAAGGTGTCCCATGTGGCCGGCTTATAGCTCGGGGCATATGCCGTGTGAAAAGGCCAGAGATCGTGAAGAGGTGGGCTCTGCAATTGTGAGCCCGTCTGCAGACTGCTCAAAACGTCTTGGAAACTTCTTCCACAGCTGTTCTGCTAGGCAGGTGGTCACCTAACAATGGCTTGATAAACTCCCACCCGGTACAGACTCATTGGTGAATGTGTAGGTTATAACCAGAAAGAATAGTCGATGAGGAAAAGCGGACGCCCATCAGTCAGGCGTCCTGCCCGTGACCGTGCCCTGGGGAGTGCCCTGCTGAGCTGAGAGTAGCCTTTCTGCTGGGCCTCTGAGCAGCCCCCTGTGGGACGGGACAGCAGAACTCGCACCTGCGATGCCTCCTTCTCTTCAGCTGCAGTTGCAGAGACCAGGCCACGCTGCATGGAATAGAAAAATCTCAGTTCAACGGATGTTTGTTAAGCTCCCTACCGTGAACAGGAAAGATCACAGGAAGCTGGGGGAATGAAAAGAGGTTTATTAATGGGAATAAATACACGGTGTGATAGAAGAAGTAAGACCTAAGTGTTTGATAGATCAGTAGGGTGACTATAGTTTACAGTAATCTATTGTATATTTCAAAATATGATTCGAATGTTTCTGGCATAAAGAAAAGACAAATATCTAAGGCGATGGATATCCCAGTGACACTGATTTTATCTTTACAAATTATATGAATGTATTCAGTTATCGCATGTACCCTGAAAATATGTACATCTATTTCATATCAATTTTTTAAAATATTATTTTCAAGAACGCAATTTAGAAGGGAAAACAAGAGAAAGATGACAGCTTTGGGTCCAGACAGTCTCAGCTGTGATTAGTCACCTAACTTCTCTCTCACTTCTCTTCATCAGGTTTAATAAGAGCCTGACAAACCCCCCCACCCCAGGCAGCTTGTAAGGATACAATGAGAAAATATATGGAAAGCCTTTAGTGCAGTGCCTGGGATATAGTAGGTGCTCAACAAATGATAATTTTTATTTTTAATGAAACTGGAATCTATTTAGTGTTCACATGTCAGGGAGGTGAATCACACAGCTGAATGTGAGCAGCATTCTGAAATATGACAAGAAGCACATTTGTTTTGTTACTCTTCTAGGATATCCTTACACACATGTGCCCAGTGTTCCAGAGTGCAGCCTGGGGGACACAGGTGGTGCTTGAGTCCCTGCATGCCCTGAAGGTGGTGGGACATTGAAGGGCCTGGCCCAACGCCGCGCTGGCATCTGCTGCTGTTTGTATTTGCAAACATGCAAGTTTACCTCCCGACCTGTGTAAAGAATAAAGACCATTGTCCTATCATTGCTTCTGATTTTTGTGGTTTTGCACCAACAGTTATTGACTCCCCTAAGTTCTGCCTATTAGCTGGTCTTCCCAGTGTTTTTATCTAAATCTTTCTGGTGTCTTCTATCCTTCTTGCTGGTTTCTCCCAGCTCTCCTCTGAGTGGAAACCAGAGATCAGGCTCCCGTCTGGCAGTGACCATGTCATGCTCAAGTCCCTGGACTGGAATGCTGAGTACGAGGTCTACGTGGTGGCTGAGAACCAGCAAGGAAAATCCAAGGCGGCTCATTTTGTGTTCAGGACCTCGGCCCAGCCCACAGCCATCCCAGGTATGGCCACCTCTGCTTTCTGTTAGTTTTCCGCTTCGAATTAATGCACAAGTGCTGCACCTCCTAATGTGCCTGAACAACCCTGACAACTTGCTTGCTTCCAGCCATCCTCATGATTGGTTGCCCATGCAAAGCTTAGTTTTGCTTTGTACCTATCTGTGCAATGGGTTGAGATGTACTGGACCCCCAGGAAGGCTTGGCCAAGCATCCTGGGGAAAAAGTCCTGTCTCATTTGGCCTTGAAGGACTGATGCTAACCAGTCCATTGGACCCTTCAGATGGGAAATGCCCCAGCTCCATCCCAGCCTTAGAAGCTGGTTGAGTACGGATCCTTTTTTGAGACCTTATCTGCCATCTACCACTTCATACTTGGACCAAATAACTGTTTTTAAGTGCTTTCTATCTAATGCTTGCTTCATCTGCACAACCGTGGTCCAGATCTCTTCTCTTTGGCAACCCCAAGAGAAGGAAGAGATGGTGCTCAGTTAGTTACAAACCCCATCTGTCAAAAGCCCCTCAATTGAAACAAAGATTAAATTGAACCACTTGAAATAGAACAAGTGGAGACATTAGTTGCTAGAAGGCACCATCGATGAAAGCAATCCAGTCTGCTAGAGACCATGATGGCAGTTCTAGGAGATGCAGATCTGTCTCTAGGGATCCAGGACCGACTCAAGTGTGGGAATAAAGTGAGAGTTCTGCTTTCTTACCTTGCCGCTGACGGCCAGTCTCCTCTTTGGCCAAATCCCCAGAGAAGAATGAGCTCTTCTTCAATATCACTCTGCCTTTCCAGACTAGCCAAAGGCCAACCACAGGCTGGGAAGGTGGGCGTAGTACATACAGCTGCAGCCTGCGGGGGAGGGCCTCATACGCTGTGCCATGTTCGAGTGTGGTAGGAAGATGGCCTCGGTCAGCCCCCTGCCATGCTTGCCCAGCTCTTGGCACGGTTGTCATGATTGCTCCTCCCAGGGGGAAACAGGCCAGAAGGGTCTGGGCTGCCTGCGACACAGGGCTGGATGTGCCAAAGTGGGCTAGTCAAACAGCAACAAAACGAAACGAGTGTGTGAGTCCCGATGGTTGTCTGTGCTTGAATGTGTGTGCCTGGTAGCTGTGTGTGGGGCCTCCAGCAAGTTGGCAGGTGAGTTTTAAGCTGTAGATCAGAAGTACCAACTGGTCCCCACTGCGTTGTCAGGAGGACTCCCCAGCACGCGCTGGGGTGGGTGTGTCTGCACAGGCACTGGTCGAATGGTTGGTACTGAAGACAAGGCACCTGGGTGTGGCTGCAGGAAACGTCCTCATGACTGCATAGTAGGATGTCCAAATAGAGGTGGCCCTGCTGTTCCTCTGCCCCTTTTTTCTTTGTGTTCTTTGGCCAGTCTTTCCTTGAAATCTACAGTCTGGTGTATTGAGATCTGCCCAGCTTTTATGGGACACTTAGGAGATGGGGGAATGTGAGGCTTGCGTAAGCCCTTTGCAGCAAGACAGACTCCTTCAGGCACTTGGACCCTGGGATGAGACTCAATAGGTAGGTGGTTTGGACGTGCTGTGTTCACATGCTGGGTACTTCCAGCAGCATCAGCTTCTGGGCTTTGTGTTTCAGAGACAGCAATTCTGGGTAGACCTGGTCCTCCAGAGTGGCACCTGCTAGAGACATCAGAGTCCTTTCTATGAATTGCTGAGGAGCCCAGTTAAGCCAGAGAGGGTTAGAGGGTGACCCATCTCAACCAAAATAGCTCTGAGGCTCTCCTGCTACAGGTCTGAGAAGGTGGTGGCTCTGTGCTTGGTTGGACTCTCCTGGCCACTAAATTGGGGTCCGAGAATAAAACCTCTGTGCATTGTAAGATGCACATTTGTGGTGGAATTCTGTGGTCAGCTGGATGGCAGAAGGTGAGGAGGGGTGCAGAACTGGACTCCCTTTAACAGCACTATGGTGGGAGACTTGCAATGGGGAGAAAAGTCTGTTTCAACTCGGACAGGGCCGTCCCCGATCCCTGTGCACGGTTTGCTGACTCACAGTGCAGCGATCCAGTGCATCTCTGCCACTGTGGGTGGAAACGCCAGGCACTGGGAGACACTAGGGGCTTCACCTTAGTAAAAGGTAACACTCTCCCGATCCAACTCTTGTACTTTACTGTGGAGGCTTCTGTTCTCTCACTTTAATTTCATTTGCTCGCTGACCCCTAACCCCAAAATTAACCCTGCTGTGCTGCTTCTGGCATTGCTGAGCTTCTGAACTGGCCTTATGGTATTGAAATCGCACTGAGATCTCCCCTAACCTTTGTCAATTTAATTGACTAAGTTGAATTAACCTTTGATTCTGCACTTTCTATAGGTGACCTAATTTTTTTCTTTTTATCTATTTTTTTCTCTGTTTCTGTCTCTACCTTCTCTTTCCTTCTCCCCTCCCTCCCCTTCCTGTGTCTGTCGTCACACTTGTCACCTTGGACATCACTGGGACATCCCCACTGCCACATTTGTTTTTAAACAACCACATTCTCTCTGGGGACACCTTGCTTTGACACCTGCAGCAACCTTGGGAGGCAGTTCTGCGTCCTATACCTTTGTCTCATTGCTTTTCCCTGCAGCGACTCTTCTCTTGCTCTGCTAGGAACTTGAACACAAAAATTAAATTTCCTTAAAAGCCAAGTTCCTATGAAAATTATCAGTGCCCCCTTTTGGAAGAACCTGTCACGACCACCACGGCCACAGCCACCGAGCGAGCATTGTGTGTGACGGAGGAAGGTTTTGCAATTGGAAAAAGCTTTACCTCCAGGCGTTTGACCACTCGCAGATACTTTTGTGCTGCTTCATAAGGCGTTTGCCCCCTTTTTTCATGGCAGTAAAAAAAATTTGAGAGCTCTTTGTTTAAATGCTATTTTAAAAAAGCATTATGCTCGGTTTACAGAGAGGTTTCTGCGTATCTGCTATTGTTGCATTTTTGGTTCATACCGAAAAGTGACGTAGCAGAGGAAGAATCCTAAGTACCTTCTCAAGTGTGTATCAGATTATTAAAATCACCATGTGCCCTCCTCATTCTAACTCTGTGCTCCTCCTCCGCCCCTAAATAACTAGATGGCTTTGCTTGCATTTAAATATTTAAGTGCCCATGTTAAGAGAGCCAGACCACAGTGATTCACTTGAGTGTTTTGCTGACATTGTGGGCAAATTAAATGAGCCTGTTGCCCATGCAATGGAAAAAAGTTGACTTGCTGAACATTTTCTGGAACTGATGAACATTCTAGGAGGCACTTTGGTCCTGATATTGTGACCAGCACCTTATGCCGTCTCTGTGAACAGGGCTAAGCCGTGATGTGCCAACTCGTGCCAGCTTTGTCTCCCAGTGGGGGCTATTCCCTGCTGCAGGGTGGCATGTCACAGATCAGCACAGAGCCTCCGTGTCATGGGAGGTATGATCCAGCAGTGACCCATGTAATTGCCGTGAGCATCAGTCCAGCGGACAGGTCGGAAGCTGCCACTGTGAACCAGACACGAGTCCCCAACCTTCCCTGGACATGCTCAGCAGAACGGAAGGGGAGGAACAGGCCAGTCCCAGACTGTGCAGTCCAGGAGAGTCAGTAAATTGGGACTGAGTCAACCTATCAGTACTTCCTAAATGCTCGGCCCTCCTGCTGATCACTTAGTTCAGTGACAGTTTAAAAACGCTCATGAAAAGCCAGCTTCTCCTCTCTGCTGCTAGGGAGATCACCCAGGAGAGGAAGTGGGTGTGTTTCATTCAGGTCCCGTGTGGAGACCCAGGGCCGAATCCTGCTCGGTGATATTAGCGTGTGTGCTTGGGGATGGACCTTCCACTGAATAAAAACTCCTCCTTCCATATTGTCACATATCATTCTACGTATCTCATCTTTGAGCATCTCCACAGAAGTTTGATTTTTGTTCTTTTTGATTTCTTTATATATTTTTCCATTGTTATTTTTTAATGTTCAAAGATTTAATGTTCCCCTTTGGGAATCCACATGACCCCAAGCTGTGTTCTGAGGGGCAAAGCCGCTGTGTTGGCGCCTGCCAGTGTCCCCAGCGCTCAGTTAGAGGCTCACATGCAGACACCAGAGGCCGCACCCTGCTCAGTAGCTCAAGCAGGGCAGTGCCTCTCACCCCAGCCGCAAACCTTTCCCCACAAGTCCCTGATTTCGCTTCACACCAGGGCAGTGGCGCAGGCATGGTTCTTAGGCACAGGGCAGAGCAGCAGGGAGGGGAACGGGGTGCCTCCCAGGCTGGCGTAAGGATGCCAGGTCAGTCGGGGATAGCTATAGGGAGGGCCAGGAGAGGCTCCTCCACCATCCTCCTGGCTCAGGTAATCGCCTTGGGCAAAAGCCACATGGATTCATCTTGGGAGGGCTCAGCTCAGCGACCTGCCTCCGCCTGGTCCCAGGCCCACCTACAGGAGAGGGTCAATGTCAAGTGTTTCCAGAGGGACCCTTTGGAGATCTGGTCCTACGTGTAGAGAGAAATAATATGGCCCTGTGCCCTCAGCACATCCCAGGGCCAAGCAGGGCTCGGCTGAAACAACTTTGGGGCCACTGCGGTGGGCCCATCTAGACCCGCGGCTTGTAACGGTTTGCCCTTCTAGAGCCAGCATTCGTGCCCACCCTCTCCCACCAGCCCCTGAGTTCCCAGTGAGGGCTGTAGGCCCCAGCCGCATAGGAGTCCTGAAGACAGCAGCCCTCAGAGACCCCTGCAGGAGTGAGTGCACCCCACCTTGCCCGGCCACCCCTGCCTCTGCGCCCTGTATCAGTGCTGCCACGCTCCACACGCCACGGGGCTCCTCTGCTCAGTTTTGGAATATTTATACAGCAGGTTTGGACGTTTTTCTACTAATAAGAACGCTAACATTGTTGCGTAGGTAATCAGCGAGGCCTTTATGAAGTTTACACCTTTGCATTATTAAAGGAAATAACAGTTCATGTGAACTCACTAGTGTGTTTGATTTTATTTGATAGTTGTGTCCAACAAAGTATCAAAAGCCCTTTCCTTCCACCTCGCATGTACTTGGATAACTTATTACCTAGAGAGACATTTCAGTTGCACCTCACATTTACAGCTTGACAGAGTTCTAGCCAAAGGAAATATGTCTTCTTCCTGATGAGGAGCAATGTGTTTTCCTTGGCTATCCTAAGAGCTGTTATGGGTTATCCTGCCGGGCAGTGCCCAGCAGACTGTGGGAGGGGAAAGTGCCTTTGCAGAACTGGGGAGGTGGTCGCTTTGGGGGTGGAGCCACACTCTGAGCCACCAGATGCACAGCCCTGTGGTACGGTCACTCGATTACACGGCAATCTTTCCTCTCCCTGACAGAGGCCACACAGAGTGAGTTGTAATGGAGAGACTCTGGGAGAAGATTCTCTTTGGCAAACCGTATTCTGTTTATCGTCACACTTATTCAGACACTTCCTGCAAGCCCCTGAGACCAGCCGTCTGTTTAGCTGATTCAGGGAGGAGCAAGCAGACGTGTAAGGGATTTGTGAGTGAACCGACACCCCAGCTCGACAGTTCGGAGAGTCTGACAGTCATATGGGGGAGTGGGGGTGGGGAGAGCACATCTGCTGCACCCAGGTCTTATGGCACAAGGACTCGGGGCCCATCCAGGCACCTGTCAAATGTCAGACCCATGTTCCCATTTTAAGGCATAAGAAAGTAGGTATATGTGGACCTCAGTCTTGGAGCAAGCCACTTCCCTATTTAGGGCCATCCCAAGCCAGGAACCACAGAAGACGGACAGCCTCAGCTTCGTAATCTCACTGTTCAGGGAAGCTCTGACCTTGGAGGTCATGGAGGAGTTGCTCCCAAGAAGACTTCTTTGCGTGCAAGGTGCATGGGTGAGTTAGTTAAGGATGGTCAGGGGAAGATCATGGCAGAGAAAGGGCCCCCAGAGGTTTTTTTTTATTTTTCCTTTGGTAAAATGTTACATAAGATGCAGGAGATAGCCTTTGTCCTTCTAGCTTTCCTGGACTAAACAATTTTGTAGCATCCACCAAGAGGGAATGGATGTTGGCTTGCCTTGAAAGCCCTTTTGTCTATCCTGAGCCTGGCTCTTCCTTCCAGCCTCTTTTTGTAAAAGCAACAAGCATTCTCCCTCCAGCTTGAGCACCTCACTTGCTCTAGGAGTCTAGCTCTTAGCAGTGGAGGACAGTGTGGCCCCTTTTTCTTGAGGGAATAGTCTTTGCTTTCTCTCCTTCCATCCAGTACATTAGGTCAAGTTCGTTTTGTCAAGGTTGCTGGGCAAGATGGCACACCTTACCCTTGGGTGTTGGGTCATAGGATCAGCTGCTGCTCCTTGTAATGCAGGGGCAGGAAGACCTGGGAACAGGTCCTCATACAAATCTCCTGGTGTGCTTTCTCAAACCCTGACTCCTGAGCCTCAACCCCAGCGATTCAAATTCCATAGAATCGGGGAGCCCCCAGTTCTCAATTTTTAACAAAACACCCCAGGAATTCCATTGCAGATAGAGATGCATTAAGTTAAAAGATATTTATTTTTCATGTAAAAATAAAATTACAAGGATCAGTGATTAAAAATGGGACCTACCAAGCACTTTGTCTTCCAGGAAAATGTCCTTCTGAGTCCACCCTGTGGAGAAAACTGGCATGAGGGAATCGGTACCCTATGCCGGGTACTGTGGAACGTCTGACTTGGAAGGTCAGGCTCTTGTGGTTGAAGAGCATTTCAACATCCCTGCCGTGGGGTTGTCCAGCCTCTGCATGAGCCACCAGCAACAGGGGCAGCCACACTATGGCTGAATAGCTCTGTTTGTTAGTCCTTTCTCCTCTGGCACTAAAATCTTCCCCCACCTCCATAATTCCCACACATTGGCGCCGGACTAAAGACTCCTACTTCCTTCTCATGACACACCTTTAAATATTTGGAAACAGTGTTCTCATCTCCAGGCTAGACACTCATCCATCTGTGCGACAAATATTCTTCGGACATTTTTCTATGAGTCAGAGTTGTCCTACATGCTGGAGAGACGTTAAGAGAGACAGGGTACCTGCCAGGATGTCCTAGAGGGGACAGCCAGATTATAAGTATGTAAATGAACGTAAAAGGGCAGATAGTGGTAAGAAGAGAATGAAACAGGGTAACATGGTAGACATTGGGTGAGTGGAGAGGTCTCCTAGATGAGAGACCGGGGAGGCTGCTCTGAGAAGGTGACATTGGGACTGAGGCCTGCAGGATGACAAAGAGCCACCCAGGAAGCCATCAGGAAGGAGTGTTCCTGGCAAAGACTCAGCTCGAGGCCCCGGGGCGGAATGGCCGGGTGTGTTCAGTGGGCAGAAGGAAGGCCACTGCTCCGTGTCACGAGTCGCCATGGTCAGAGGGGTGGGCAGCAACCACAGCACATGTAAGGTCTCTTAGGCCAGGAGAAAGACTGAGTTCTGTATCAAATGAAAGGGGAGCCCCTGCCCTGATTCCTGTTTTGGAGGCAGCTCAGAGCCTCTTCGCCCTCCTGGCCCTCCCCCGGAGCGCTCAGAACCCGTGCAGCCCTCTGCCAGGTCCACCAAGCCCAGGGCAGGGGTTGTCCCAGCCTCTGTCCCCTCCTGCAGACAAAACAGCTTTGCAGTCGTTATTTTTCCCCTTTAGATGTATAATTTGTTCCACAAAACCGTATTTACACATAAACCTCAGAATGTAAAATTGGGGCCATGGAGTCCAAAAATACCAGATATATCCCCACCACCACCAAAAAAAAATGCTTTTGGCTCCTAAGGAAGTAGGCACTTCACACCTATCAGGTGCTGGTGTCAGGAGGCTGCAGTGGCCTCAGCCCCATGTCACAGGATGGAGAGAAAAACGAAGGCCAAAGTCTCTTCCCTATTCAGGGAAACAGCTTTGAGACCCTGAAGATCAGAATGGCTGCGTCTCGTCTCTTTCTTTCCTTCTCGGGTGGAAGGTGTGAGGACCACGGGGGGAAGTGGAATGGCGGCTTTGTTCTCATGCAACCAACCAGAAGTGCCTCTGTGTTAGGGCAGCTAAGAAAACGACCCATTCCAGCTGATAGTTGGGGCCGGTGGCCAGTTTCCTGCTGCCAAAGCCCAGACAGGAGGTGGCCAGAGCCGGGCCATCCGAGCACAGAGCCGTTTGCCAGTTTCAGGCCTTCCTAGGGGAACGGGCTGGGACCCTCAGTTCAGGGTTGGGAGGGACCCACTGGACAGTGTGCAGAGGAAAGGCTGGGAAGAAGGCCGAGGGCCCAGAGGGCCCCAAAATATGCACGAGCTGGGGTGTCTTCTCCAGCCCAGGCCCAGCTGTGCCCAGGGTGCTAAGGAATAGGTTGAGTGGTCCTCTCGGGCATGCTGGGCTGGTGGCCCATACTCTGAACTGAAGTTCAAGATAAGGGCCAGTGGAATGGGACTGCCCCTAGAGAAGCACAACAGTGCCTGGACACGGACCCCGCGGGCAAACAGAGGAGTCAACCCACCACCACCACCACTGAACACAGGCTGCATGAAAACCAAAGAATGTGTGACCATCTGTGGTGCCAGTTATCCTGGGTTGCATATTTTCTCCATTATCTGGCATGGCAGCGGCTGGCAGGCCACTGGCCCTGGCCACACACTCAGCAAAGCCTAGTGAGCTGAGTAGGGAGTCAGCCAGGGCTGGCCACAGACCTGGGTGACCTTGATGGGCCCTGAGAGCACAGTAAGCTGCAGACAAGGTCTGGTGGTGGGGCAGGGCTGCCAGTTTTGGAACCAGGTCCTTCCAGAAAAAAGATGAATTGGAAGTGCCCATATTTCAGTCTGGAGTCATTGTTTCCACACTGACTTACGGGCAGAGCTCCACATGGGTTCTTGCTTCCTGCAGCGTGACCACTTGGAACCACTGAGGGGTCGACAGGTTGATCCCCAGCAACTAACGTGGATCGTGAGCATGCGATGAGGTCCTGGGGCCCCGGGGAACTGAGCCAAGTTCCTTCTGTTTTACCATCAGTAGCCTATGTCCCTGAGGGATTTCAGATGGCAATCAGGGGAGTAAGACGTGGGCTGAGTCTTGCAGAGTGAGCCCAGCCAGAACCAAGGTGCTGGGTGACGCTGGAATGTAAGAGCATATGTCTGTCTGTGGGCACTTGTCCTACCCGTGAGCGTGCCTGTCTGTGCGGGTGTGCATCTCTGAGTGAGTCTGCTGGTTTTCCTGAAGTCTGATCCAAGCATTCCTGGGCTCCCAGATGGTGAGTATTCCCAGACCTCTCACCTTGTCCACTGGGCCTAAGGAGGCCTCCATGTCTCCAGAGCTATGTGGGCTTCATTCATCTTCCTGGGGTTTGGCAAAAGAGGGTGAACCGTGAGCCCAAAGTGGTCCAATGTTGTGCCCCTTCGGGGTTATTCCTAAGAGGGGGAGAGTAAGTGGAGTAGTGAATTGGGCATCCTGCTGTGCCTGATGTCCCCACAATCCCCTAGAAAGCCCTGGGAACCCTTGGCCACCCCACTGGAGACGCCATCTGTGAGTGCTACAGGAGCCACCGCTCCACCTGAAACCAGTGACCACTGCCTGCCCACCCTGCAAAGCCTTGTGCCCTGGCCCCAGGGAAACACAACAGTGCCCTTTGATTGTCTCATTATGCAAAGTCCTCAGACACTGACTGGCAGAGTTTGGCCTGCTCCCAGGACTCATGGGGAGGGCAGCTAAGAGTGAGCCTGGGGCTGCAGGACCTGGTCCCCCAGCCTATGAGAGGAGGATATCTCTGGAAGATATAGGCAGACCCCGTTGCCTCAACACTGAGTGACCACTGGACACTCTGGACAAGAATGCCATGACTCTGTCCTCTGGGCCCTACCCACCCCCGGGGGCTGCCACTCACAGGGTCTGGGGGTCTCATATCTCAGTCTGTTAACCACCGGCTGTCTCTCTCCCCCTCAAGCCAATGGCAGCCCCACCTCGGGCCTGAGCACTGGGGCCATTGTGGGCATCCTCATCGTCATCTTTGTCCTGCTCCTGGTGGTCGTGGACATCACCTGCTACTTCCTGAACAAGTGTGGCCTGCTGATGTGCATTGCCGTCAACCTGTGCGGAAAAGCCGGGCCCGGAGCCAAGGGCAAGGACATGGAGGAGGGCAAAGCCGCCTTCTCGTGAGTGCAGACGCGCCCACCCCGCCGAGGTCTGGGCTGTGTCCCCAGCCCAGGGGCCCAGCAACCGCGCCACTCTGAGCCATCAGCTGGTGCCTGTAGTGACACTTCCTTCAACTTCACTTTCCCCATTTGGAGCCCTGAGGGGAAAAGAGCATTGGAGAAAAGTTTCTCAAAGCATGGTCTTTGGGGCGGGGGGTACCTGTTTGAAAATTAGACTCTTGGGCCCAACCCCAGATCTAATGTCTTAGAATCTCACTAAGTGTGGAGATCGCTGCGTTGGTCTAAATGAGGGGAGTTGTCAGAGCTAAGCCTGAAGAGGAGCTGCAAGGAGGGGCCAGCATCCGAGGGACACACTGGCCTTGCTTTCGTTCATTCATTCAATCATACACCACTCAACAAATATTTATCAAGCAGCTACTGTGGACAAGGCACTGTTCCCAGGTACTTGGTACAACAGGGAATAAAAAAGATAAAAGTCCCTGTCCTCACAGAGCTAAGGATCCAGCTGTTGTCTCTTCCAGCAACATCTGTGGAGAAATGGCCCCCAAGCCAGTTATCGGGAGCCTTTGAGACTGTCACTGGTGGGCTGAGCTGGGCAAGCCAGAAGGGGACAGAGCCAGGAAATCGGTTGTTTAGCACCACCACATGCCAGGCACTGTATGAACACACATGCACACATGCCTACACGTGCATACTTACAATGTGTGGATTTGTGTGTGTATGTATATATTTGAGCAGTTATCTGTGCTAGACACTATGCTAAGCATTCTCATTTAATTCTCATCATAACTAGGTGAGACACATACTATTATTTGCTCCATTTTATAGATGAGAAAACTGAGGCGGGGTGACTAAATCACATGCTCAAGGTCACACAGCTAGCAAGTGTTGTGCTGAGACTCCAACATTGAAGCCGATGGCTCTAGATGCCCATCCTGCCAGCCCTGGGCCAGGCCCAGCTACCCTGAGCTGTAGCTGCTTTCCCCGGGGAGCACCCCCAAAACCGCCTGGAATCTAACCAGCAGGACTCTCCCCACAGGAAAGACGAGTCCAAGGAGCCCATCGTGGAGGTTCGGACTGAGGAGGAGCGGACTCCAAATCATGATGGAGGGAAACACACAGAGCCCAACGAGACCACGCCACTGACGGAGCCTGAGTACGTGGGCCGGGAGGGGCTGGCACCTCCTCAGTAGCGCCCCCCACACCTACCTCACCACCCTACCCCCACCTTCCATCCTCCGACCGCAGCATCCGCCCGACAGTGCAGGCCAGGGTTCCGGAGCCCAGGGCCGGAAGACCCACCTGGGGGCTAAGAAATGCCTGCCCCCACCCCCCTCAGAGAGAGGGTGTTCTGGGCTCTCTCTGGAGTGGCCATGTGTGCGCTCAAAGAGCTCTTTGCATAAATGGGAATCCCACCCTGTTCCCAAGTTACACACATATTCTGGAAATAGCTTAAGAGGGCAAAACCTCATTGAGGGAGGCTGAGCAAATTCCCTTGAGGATTTCTTAGAATTCTGGAATTATCTGTTTTCCTAAAAGGGTGAGGGAAGCTGGGGACCCCTGGGGTTCCTTGGCCCTCCTCTGCTCAGAAACCTCGGGAACCCACAGACCCCGACCAGCTGTGGTTGTAATTCCTGCCTGGCCATCAAGGATCCCATGGGTTTGAAGGGAATGGAGTTTCACGGAACCACAAAATCTGTGGCTGGAAGAACGCACAGTTCTTAGGGGCCATTCCCAGCACTCACCATCTGCCTTATTCTTGCTTTTCCCCATTTCTGCCCTGGGGAGTGCTGAGGGGTAGCTGGGCCCAATTCCTCTGGGACCGAGGAAGCCCAGAGCAGGTGGACGCTGAACTGAAGCCCGCCCCTCCTCGAGTCGAGGCCCGGGGCAGGGATGATAAAGCCCCAGACAGGTCTGTAGGGAAAGGGAGCCCTGTCCAGAGAGCTGGAGGGAGTCAGCAGGGGAGAAGGGCGAGCAGGTCCCTTTCGAGACCGCCACGTTCTCTGTCGTCTCCTGTGTCCTCTTCTGCCCACCTGGGCACGTGCTTCCTCTCGGCGTCCTCGTGTCTCTGTGGGCCTGTGTTTGTGCCTGTGCCTGACCGCATGCCCCACTCCCCTCTCCTCGCCTGCCTCTCTGTCACGTCTCAGCTTCATTGTCTATTCTCTTCTACTTCCTGTCCTCCCCGCAGGCTGCCTGCCGACACCACAGCCACTGTCGAGGACATGCTGCCTTCTGTCACCACCGTCACCACTAACTCTGACACTATCACCGAAACCTTTGCCACTGCTCAGAACAGCCCCACCAGTGAGACCACCACCCTGACCTCCAGTATTGCCCCTCCAGCCACGGCCACTTCTGACTCAAACTCTGTGCCCGCTGGCCAGGCCACCCCTTCCAAGGGGCCCGGCGTCTCTGCCTCCTCCCCACCCCAAGCTTCAGCCCCCAAGGTTGCCCCCCTCGTTGACCTGAGCGACACCCCGACCTCAGCCCCTGCGGCTAGCAATTTGTCTTCTAGTGTCCTGGCTAACCAGGGGGCTGTCCTCAGCCCAAGCACCCCCGCCAGTGTGGGGGAGCCCTCCAAGGCCCCTCCGGCCAGCAAGCCGGCCCCCGTGCCAGCCCCCACCCCAGCCGGGGCAGCCAGTTCTCTAGCAGCAGCTGCTGCCCCTGCCACAGAAGCCCCCCAGGCCAAGCAGGAGGCTCCCAGCACCAAAGGCCCGGACCCGGAGCCCACCCAGCCAGGCGCTGCGAAGAGCCCTGCCGAGGCAGCCACAGCGCTTGCTAGCCCGAAGAGCGAGGCTGCCTCCGCCAGCGCCACAAACCCTTCCCAGGGCGAGGACTTTAAAATGGACGAAGGGAACTTCAAGACCCCAGATATTGACCTTGCAAAGGATGTTTTTGCAGCCCTGGGCTCTCCTGCTCCCGCCGCTGGGGCCAGTGGACAAGCCCCTGAGCTTGCTCCTTCCACTGCAGACAGCTCTGTCTCGCCTGCGCCAGCAAAGACCGAGTACGGCCTCTCTGTGTCTGCTGTTGTCGGGTCGTGTCCCGTGGTGGTGTGCATTTGTGCTGTGCTGTGTCCTCCTTGTTAGATGTGTCTTCAGCCTCATCCAGGGCTTCTCTGAGACGACTGTCAACCAAGAGTCTGGGATAAGGCAGAGAGCGTGGGGCAGGCAGCCGGGCCCCTGCGAGCAGCAGCCTGCTCACTAATTAGGCCATGTTAATTATGTTTTATCCTTACCATCCCAGCAGCCGCGTTTTTTTCCCCAGGGGAGCCCTGGCAGTTGGGCCATTGGTGAAGATAGCTTAGGGAGCCAGTGAAGGCGGCCAAGGTGCCCTTGTCAGCCACCCGGGGCCCCAGTTATCCAGTGCCAGGCTGAGTCCCCCCAAGAAAGGCACCGTTGTGCAGGGAGAAAAGAGGCAGGCCCCAAGACCTTGTCACACACCGGCTGAGATGCCCACCCTCCCCTTAGAGTGCCTAGGAAGACGAGGGGCTCCGGAGCACAGAATGGCTGTGAGGTCTCTAAGTTCGAGGGAAAGCCCTTAACCTTTCAGGTCTCTCAAGTGCCAAAGTGCAGTGGCACCAGCTGAGGCTGGGCTCTGTGCCTGCCCCGCGGCTTCCTCACACCCGACTCTACCCTGGGACTAATGGAGGCAGAGTCAGACCTAGGTTTTTATAGAGGCTTCTGGGGGTACCCCTCAGATACGCTGAGCCACCAAGGGCTCTTGTCAGGAGCCCTGAATCTCAGTGTCAGGAGGTAAAAGGAATCCGATAGCCCTGCCCACTCAAATGCCCTCAGCTCCCACGTAGCAAGTGGGCCCACTCCAGCCCCTCACTAGATTCCCATGGAAAGCTGCCTCAGTGTCTACTCACCTTACCCAGGCGAGCCATAGGGGCGGCACCCCGAAACACAGAGCTCGGGATGGGGCAGGGGCAGACAAGAGCTGGTCACTTGCAAAGAGGCCCCGGAATCATTCTGGGAGCCCAGCCCGACATGCCTCATTTACATCAAGCCAAGCTGCTGCCACTGTGGCTAGGCAGGGTGAGGAAGAGGCTGCCTCTGCTACCCCCTGCCACGACCCCAGGGGACAGCAGAGACCCTGGTGTCGATTTAGGGCTGGAATAGGAAAGGACTCGATCTGACTCGGGGCTTCTCCACTCTGGCTGCACCTGAGAATCACTCAGGTGCTTATAGAAGTCACCGTGTCCAGACTAATTAAACCAGGATCCTGGGAACATGGCCCAGGTATGGGTGATTTTTAGAGCCCCCAGGTGCTGCTGACATGCATGCCAGGGTGGAGGCCGGTGCTGTAACTGGAGCCCTGCGAGGGCCTGGCTGCAGGGGTGAGAGGTCTGCAGACCGTGGTCTCAGCGGTGCTGTTTTTCTGATTCTCCACAGGAAGGGCCCTGTAGAAGCAAAGTCGGAGTGCCAGGAGACAGAAACGAAGCCAGCGCCAGCCGAAGTCAAGACGGTCCCCAACGACGCCACACAAACAAAGGAGAACGAGAGCAAAGCATGATGGGTGACGAGAACCGAGCAAAGATCAAAATAAAAAGTGACACAACAGCTTCACCAGAGCATTTCCAATATCACACGGACACACACACAAACACACACACACACGCACACACATCTCATTCCTCTAGTGTCTTTTGCCTTTAAAAAAAAAAACTAAACAGATAAACATGGGATCTCCTTTTTGTAGGTTTATAGAAAGGGTTCCTTTGTTGCGCACTCACTTGTAAGAAAATGAGACAAAAAGGTTAAACCCACAGCCAAACTAGGACACTCCGTTCCCTGAAACCATTTAAAAATCAAACAAAAGGACCCCAAATTAAGAATCTAGGAAGCTCAGAAAAAAAAAAAAAAATCTAGGTTCAGGAAGACCACACTTGGTGTTACCCAATTGGCACAGACCAATTTCGGAGAAGTACTTTCAGGCACTAAGACTAACCGAATGAACAAAGTCCACAGTTTATTTTTATACTTTCAGTCGAGTTTGAACTCTGTAAAACCTCATAAATAAGTTATAATTTCTGTTCACTTTGTATTTGTTCAGTATGCAAAGTGTGCCACCCTTTCTAGCTGAATTCAATTCCCACGTAGACTCTTGTTTTGTAGGAAGAATGCCAAATTGCAGCTTCTGGGGGTAGATCTCAATTTGCAGTATTTGGACTTCTTTTGCTTTGTTTTTTTCTTTTTTTTTTTTATCCTTTCTGCCAACTTCGTTTTCCAGTGTTTACAATTTGACAAATGTTTGACTTCGGTTGTGTTTAAATGTCCGTATAAAATAGCTGCCTTTTTTTTTTTTTTTTAAGTAACAAATACCGCCTAAAGATAGGTAGGATCATCACAGGCTTGCTTTAGAACAGACAACGTTATGAAATACGACTGTTTACAGTGGCTCTTCCCCCGTTCTGACCTACAGTTTTTGCCTGTGTCCGACTTCAGGTGAAAAATCCATCTCGTTCCAGAATGGTTTTGCTTTGGGTTTTCGGTTCTTTTTTTGTTCCTTTGGGGGTTAGACCACTTTCCGATTAGCCGCCACCGCCTGTATGTGTGAAAAAGGGTCTGCTCCCCAGGCGCTGACACCCTGCCTTTTGAAGGACTCCTTAGGCTTTGTTGAATGAAGCAGAGAAGATTGTATAGTTGGGGCTGGTCTTGGTGATCACACATTTTTACCCCAAACATCCCCTTTTTTGTAGAAAGCCAAATAAAATATATACGTACCATTTCCTTTTGAGCCCAGAATCTAGATTTGAGCGGAAGAGCATGTGTGCTTCAGGGAATTAGTGTCTTTTTTTGGAAATCTGTTGAAGTAAAGTAACATCGGCCTTCTGTTCACTTAGGCAGCATTTATAGAAACAAAAGAAGAAAGAAAAAAAAAAAACAGCAACCTGTCTGGAGTCATAACACAACTTTCCTGGATTGGAAACCAAGTGGGGAAAAAAAATACAGAAACTTTTAAGGGGGATGGGAGGGGGGAGAAGGGAAAAGCCAGCCCTTTGTATAGAAATTTTGCTTTTTTTTCTCATTCTACTTTAGAACTGCAAGCTTGTGCACTGTGGATGCGTGAATATTTTAGTGTGAAACGTGTTTTTGTCATAGTATTGAAATAAAACTTCAACATAGTTTGGTTGTGGAAGGTATAGCAGATAGTTCAGAAAAATATTCAGGAAACAAAAATAACTCTTAAAAGGAATCGAAGCCTTTAATAAAGAAAATGAAATACAAATGATTATGATGACGAAGATGTCGCTAAAGTAAACAGAAATCAGTACTCCGGCATGCGTTCCTTTGCTAAGGTACAAAGCAGCAAGAGGTTAGGGTGGTAAGACTGCCCCGAATCTATTCTGTGGGCCACACTCCCCAATGTTCTGACATTTCTGCAGTCTGATCAGTGGCGATGCTAGATTATAATTTCAAACTGTGAAAAATAATGGTCTTGTCATTTGCTAAATGTGGGATTATTTTGCATTTTCTCAGCTCCTGGGGATGGAAATGGAGGATTCCAGAATACACAGCCCGGCCCCTTTGATTCTAGGACCTGCACAGATCTATGGTTCAAATGCACAGGCCCTCGGGGAAGAAGGAACACGAAGGCAAATCTTAGAGCACACGGTAGAATGTGAGAGGCGGGGAGGGCCTGGCGGTGAGGGGCAGGCTCTTCTGGTCACAAGACTGTTCAGCAGAATCAGTTCCTCGTCTTGTGACGTTGAATGGCTTTGACCAAGCAGGCCAATCCCGCGCCATACTTCGTCAAGACTGTGCAGTACGTTCCAAGTGGTTGTGGTTAGGCAAACTGATTTTGGTTCCGATGGTTAGAAAGAGACAGAGGTGTAGTCAGCCCTCAGATAACCTGGCCCAGGGCAGCTGACCCCCCAGAACCCCGGCTCCACCATTAGCTGGTACCCAAGACTCTGCCCACACTTTGGTCTGCCTCTCTCCCATTACACACAGGTTTGTCTCAGCATGCATGAGTTTTCCTTTTTAAAAAAACAAAACAAACAAACAAAAAAAACCAATACTTTCTCTAAACTCAAAGAGGGAGTCACTTTATTTTCAAGATGTTCTATCTTTTATGTTAAGAGATGAAAGCTTATAATTTTCCTTTTTTAATTTTTTGAAGGAGGGATCCACTCCACCAGTTTCCGATGTCTGTGTGTCTATATGTGTATGTACCATACATATGTATTCACATAAAGACCGGCATGGCCAAGTTCTGCTGGAGGGGCACGCGAGTGCCGTGAGCAGGGCCTCCCGATCCTGAAGGGCCGTCGTGTATATAGTGCAGCTTTTGAAGTGGAACTCTATTTTCACACTTTTCTATGGAGCCTTCCAAGTCCCAGGTTTTCACTCGCGGCTGTCTGTCTGGATGGTGGTTCTCAGACCTCCATTAACATCCCTACCCAGCATTCTGTACTTTGGGGGCCTTCTCTCTTGTTATAAAACTTTTTACCAAGTGAAACATCGATACCACCTTTGTTTCCATTCTCACTGGTGTAAATACTGAGTACTAACTGAGAATTTTGACTTTGCATTCTGTCAGAATACTTGTGTTCAATAAAAATCGAAAGAAAAAAAAACCGCTGTGGTCAAACTGGGATTTATTTCGATTCAGCGAGTCTGTTATGGGAATGGAATGTGGACATGCCTGTGGTATTTTTGTTTTTGTTTTTGACCTTGTGAGCAAGGTTAGTTAAGTCCCAGTGTCTTGAGTTCGTGTTGCTTCAATGATGGTTTCTATTTTTTCTTTTTTTCCTCACAAGTTAATAGAGGAGTCCTAGTTTAGAAGGGCCAGACATCAGATTCAGGAAAATTTCATTCAGCTCCTGGTTCTGCCCCCTCCTGATTGACCTTGGAAGGACTACTTCATCTCCATGAAACTCAGTTTCCCCTTCTGACAGACAGGAAATATCCAGTGAATAGAGCTAAGGGGCTGGTTGATGAATGAAACGTCTATGTGAAGGCCTAGCTCAGTCCTTTCGTGGTGTGTAGCACATACTCGATCAATGGAACGGTGGCAGTTAGTGCCGTTGGCCCCAGGTGTGTGATACCATCAAACCCAGCTGCAGGAACAGTCAGCACCTGAGTTCCAAGACTCCAGCAATAAGGTAGACCATGAGGCTTATTCTACAATAGGTCATGCCACCCTCCTCTTGCTTTGCCCCGCCTCTCAAGACTTAGAGCCGTAATTTCAGCCCCTGGAATTTATCACAGTCTTGGAGCCAGACAAAGAGTGAAGGAAACTTTGCCTCAGCTCAGAGCTCTCTTGCACATGCTGCTGCCTGGCTGTCTGGAGTTGGAATTGCCCACTGAGCTGTGAATCAGGAGTTCCTGGGAGACACTTGGCTGCAGGGCCAAGATCTAAGGTGACTCCCAGGGCACAAAACGTAGGGAGATGCCCACTTTCAGGGCTGCCCCTGCCCTCGCGTGAATCTGAGGGTGATGCCTTCTTAATCCTGGGCCTAGGGGCCTCACTTGCCTGTAATAGTGACACAGAGCCACGTGCGTCTGTGTGATTTTCTTGGCCACAGATTTCTAGCCACATGTGGCAGGGGGTGGTGGGGAGAGAAACAAAATCACATTGCTTATCGAGATCTGCAGAACACGTGAAATGATGGCCATCTCCACTGATCTAGGAAAGCTTGCTCCCAGAGCCTTTCTCCTTTCAGGCTAGTTTCCTCTCAGATTGTCTCAGTATTTATTATGTCCAGGGCATTTATTATGACTTACAGCAGTCAACGAGATGTCTCTCTCATGGAAGTTAAAACATTTAAGTATGGGAGCAGGACAGACAACAAACACATAAACATCTAATACGCTGGGGCAGTTGTTAGGGCTATTCACACATACACCAGTTCTCCTTCTCCTCTTCCCAGGTACGTGGCAGGATTGCACTTCCCTGCACACACACAGGTAGGCAGGGCCGTGTGGCTTGCATCAGTCAAGGACACATGAGCAGTAGCGTGTGTCGCTTCTAGGCAGCGCCTTTGATGTGGCCCTTCTCCCCTGCCACGGCAGTCAGCAGTGCTTCAGGTGGTGGAAGGGCCATGACCAGGGCCCAGAGTGAGGATGTGAACAGATGACCCAAGATGGACGTGGAGCGTGCGTGACGGGGGAACCCAGTGGTGGGCTGGTAAATGTTTCACAACCAGCTCTCCAAGGGAGGAGGGGGCAGGCTGTGTGTGTGCGTTTATTATAAACTTTACTGATATAAAGGATGCAATTTACAAATAATAAAATATACAGTACTCCATATTGAAATTGCATATCTCCAACTGACACAGAATGCTTTGGTTCATTTCTGCTGAAGTCTTGCATCCATGCTCAGCTTTTGGTTCCAGTTCACAAATGAGCGTAGTTCCAACCTGAATGTTGGTTGATACGTTCAGTTATATAAATAAGATGAAACAATGGAGACATACGGTCAGAACTTCCCTCATTCATTTATGGTGTGAGCGACTTCTTAGCTGAATCTAGTATAAGTTTTTGAATACTGGAAGAATACTGCTTCAATTCTTTTTCTGCTGTTTGCAGTGTAACACCTGACGGACATGGTGCACCTTTAATCTGCATCGTAAAATATTTTCCCCATTACTTTCATAAGTCTAGACAAGCACTAAAAAAAAAAAAAAAATCAAACCCTGATTTATAGCATTTACCGATTTCAGCAATGTGTAAATACTCTCAGTGTGGCCGATTTCAACACGGCACCACCAGAGGAGGGCTGAGGTGGAGAACGCACAGCAGCATGTGACCACATACACTGTGTTTACGCCATGCGGACGACAATAGACAAAAATAACCTCGAGTGCACAGATGATAGTAGTATGTAGTAATAACAATTTCTAATATAACAGTAAAATGTAAAATTAGAAGTGATACATTTTGATTATTGCCTTTTTAAAATACAATTTAGTTAATTGTAACTATATCATTTAACTTTGAATAACGGCTTTGTGTAAAAACTGGCTCATAGATTTCCCTGAAAACAATTGGTTCTCTGGAGCCAGTGCAAGTTGGCTCCAGCATATTGCTGGATAACTCTTTATATTATAAGCCACTCAAATTTGGGGTTTGTTTCCATAGCATTATGTAGCCTATCACATTTAAATCAGGGAACAGTGTGTGCTATGGATAACTATTAAGCCAAGTAAGGAGGTGAAGGAGTATTATACAGGGCAGTCAGGATAGTCCTTCCTGAAAAGGTGACACTTGTGCAGTGACCTGAAGGATGTGAGGGACTGAACCATGCAAGTATCTGGAGGAAGGTATCTCAGGCAGAGAGAACAGTGTGTGCAAAGGTCCTGAAGTAGGGACTTAGTTATTACATTGGAGGAAGAGCAAGAGATGGAGTGGGGTGGAGAGTACGGAGGCAGGAGATGAGTCAGAGGATTCCATGAGCCAGATCTCGTAGGGTCTTTATTGTCAGAATTTTGCCTTTTTCTTCAAGTGAGATGGAAAGCAAGGGAAATTTGAGCAGAAGCCGGGCATGATCTGAGTTTTAAAATGAGCACTCTGGCTGCTGGGTATATAACAGACCACAGACGGGCAAGAGAGGAAATAAGGGTACCGGTTCAGAGGCAGTGATCCAGAGGGCATGAGATGGTGCCAGTGGAGGGCTGGGCAGTGGCCAGTTTCCAGACATAAGCTGAAGGTAAAGCCAGCAAGACTGGATGATGAATTGGCTTGGGGGTTTGAGAGCGGCATCGAGGATGGCTTCCAGATTTCGGGTCTGGACATTTGAAAGGACGGAGGAGCCATTTACTCTCCGAAGGCAGTGAAAAGAAGCAGATGTGGGTGACGCAACGTTTGGCTCTGGACACTTTGAGTCTGAAATACCTGTGAACACCTGAGTGGAGGCTTCGAGTAGGCTGCAGTCTGGGAAGTCCAGCCTGGAGCTACATGTAGGAGCTGTCAGCATATGGCTTGTGTTTCAGACCCGGGACTTGGTGAGATCACAGAGGGAATGAATCTAGGTTAAGGAGAGAAGAGAAATAGGAACAGTCCCCAGAAAGGAAAATGCACAGGTGGCTCTATCGCAAGGAGAACTGTCCAAATTCAGCCACACCACTCGCAGCCTCCCCGTGGGGGACAAGACTCAGCGTCTCCTTTCCACAGTGGCCCCTCCTCTTCCCTTAACAACGCTTGCATCCACCTGTCCTGCTGGCTGGCAGGCACGGGTGTGCTCTGGAACCTAGAGAATAGCTTTGACTCGTAGCTGTAAAAGGATGTCCTGGGACGCCTGTCACCCTAGGTGTGTGTGCATGCCACTGCCACTCTAGTGAGCACCCTCCATACTGCCCAGGCCCTCACGGCCCCTTCCTCCCAGATGACCTTGGGAGACACTCCGGCGAGGCTGCCAGTGAGGGCTGCCTTGTAGGGGAAGCCCAGCCTCGTCCCTGGTGCCACTGGGGCAGGCAGAGTGGGGTGCCTCTGAGTGATGACAGTCACTGCTCCAACACGTCAACCGCTCACTCACTGGCAGAAACGGCCTCGCCTCCACGTTCTCATGTTGCGTCTGCCTTGTAGAACTCTAGCCCTGGAAAATCACCTGGCGGCCGCCACTTCACTTACACCTGGTCAGCTGGGTGCCGTTCAAGAAAAACCACATGACCAGGCGCATCGGTAGCGATACATAACGAAGGTCACTCTCAACAGGGCTCTCTGCACCGCCCAGTCCTGGCATTTCTCAGCAACTCGTTCGCATTCTCCTCTGCAAAAATGTCTTCGCTTCCCCCAAACCGGTTCCTCCCTCATCCACCCCTTTCATCTCATCTCAGTGAGTGCTCTTGCTTCCTTCTTCTAAGGGAGAGGAGAAGCTGTCAGAAAAAGACACCCTCAGTTCCCAACACCAGATCTACAGCAAATCAACACCTACCTGCATCCGTGTCGTCCCTTCGTCCCTCGCTCCTGTTATGACAGAAGCAGCATCTCCCCTTTCTAAAGCCAGTCCTTGTCCCCGGCCCTGGCCTTCGTCTTCCCTTCAAGGCGTCTTTCCTCATTCATTCAATATCTATTCAAGAGTCTCTTGAGCACCTGCCAGGGCCAGGAACCATTCTAGGTGCTCAGGAAACAAAGCCCCACCCTCATACAGCTCTAACAAATACAGACAATAAGTCGATGATGACAGGTGCTGCAAAGAGACATGCACATGTGAGGCAAGGAGGCTGGGAACTCATGAGGGAGGAGCTGCCCTGTCACAGGGGGCAATCAGGGAAGACCTCTCGGAGGAGATGGCATTTAAGCAGAGACCTAAAAACATGAGAGAGCTTGTGTTACAAGTACTTAGAGCCCTACTCTGCTGGCTCCTTCCCTCCAAGCTTGTGTGGTGGGTAAGACTCTCAATGAATAAGAAATAATTTTTTTTTCTAATATTGAACTTAAAGTCTCCTTCAATCTGCCGTTCCGTGGGATGGTAGAACTTTAATCTCCATCGCATTAGGGTCTCATCCTCAATCCTCTTAATGTTGCCAAGGAGACCCCCAATTACCCCTCCAAGCCCACCTCACACTGCTCTCCCTTCACACTCGAACTGCCAGAAATAGTGAAAATATTTTATTTCCTGAGCTGTGCCTTGCTCTTCCTCACCTCTGTGTCCCCACACGCCAAGCGCTTCTTGCTTTCTCTGGAATCCTCTCGAGCACCCCTCAATGCCCACACAAATCCTGGATTTCTACTCCATTCTTAGGCCTCAGGTTAAATATCCTCTGCTCAGGTAAGCCTTTCATGTCACCTGAGCCAGGCTGTATTCTGCTGTTCTATGTTCTGTCCAGGGCCAGTGTGAAGCTGGCACTCTCTGGTTTGGTCACATCAGGTTGTCAAAATATAGAAACACTTCTTCACTGTTGTAAGTAGCTGCTGTCACCCCAGTCCCCCACACGGGTAGCCCAGAGAGGGGTTCCAGAGTTCTACTACAATGCTATGGCTGGCGTCCACAGAATGTGGTCTGTAAAATGTTTTTAACATACCCTTTGGTTATATCCTAAGACCCCATGCTTCGTTTAATCTCTAATTTGTTTCTCTTGCGCACTGACCTCTAAACCCTTCCTGGGCAAGTTCTGTGTCTGTCTTAACCACTACTTTATCCCAGCGCCTTGTTCAGCGCCCATCACGAAGTAGGGACTTGATACTTGTCAGCCTTATGAATGACTAAGTGTAAGGACGCATGAGTAAAGTGATTGTGTATGTGCGCCAGCCATGGTCACCTGGCCGTGTCACCTCTGTGTGTGCGTGCACGCAGACAGAGTCTGCACCTGGCAGGGAAGATGCCTCTAAGAGCCCCACAGCAGTGCCCGCTGCCCAGTACCCTGGAGCAAGCCCACAGCAGGGGCAGGGTCGGGTCCCGTCACAAGGCTCACATGTGGCTGGAGAGAGACTGTGCTCCGCCTGCCCAGCCTTTGGTCATGGGTCACCACCCTCCTCCTTCCCAGGTTGGTGACAATGTCCGCCCAGTGAGCAGCACCTCTGTGATAGGGGCAGAGCTGGGAAGACCTGAGTTAGGGGACCCTAAAAGGCAGGAACATTGCTACTGGGTCCACCTGTGTCTGTCTCAAAGCTACGGTTACCTGAGGAACAAAGCTGACCACATAAGCCTGTGCACGTCCTTTCTTGGAGTCTTCACTCTTATGGGGCAAACTTCGGGGTTGGAGGCTGGGGAAAGGGAAGCCAGGAGGTACGGTGTGACCTGGGAAGGGTCTGCAGTCCCCAGGTCTGGGAGTCGGTGACCAGGGGACGGCGCTGTGCTGTTTCTTCTTTCTGAGCAGAGGAGCTGTCAACCCCAGTCCAGAACAAGACAACCCACAAGGATCTGTCTGTTTAGGGTGGCTCCCGTGGTGACGATCCTCCACGGCCACTGGAGAGGTGACAGTGAGCGTGGAGAACAAAGCCTCAAAGATCACTCAGGCTAACAGGGGAAGAATCTTTCCAAGAGAGCCCCCGTTTCTAGCCCACGAGTCCTGCCATCCTGCATGTCCTGCTGCCGAAGGAGGAGAGAAAGCAGATCCTCCTCCGAGACAAGGCGCGAGTCTCCCAGGGCAGCCACGACTGCACACAGGCACAGGCTGGACGGCAGCGGCAGCTGTCCTGCCCAGCCACACTGGGCCAAGCCCCTCCAGCACGCCCTGCGCCAGCCATCTCTGGAGGCACTGCTTAAACTGTATATTCCTGGCGCCCAGACCCACATACCCTGATGCTGCAGGCCTGGGACGATGAGAGTCCATTGCAGGTGGTCCCTGGACTGCACGTGGGGAGGTACAGGTGGGCGTCTGGGGCGCCTGGGCCAAGGTCCCAGCTCCATCCAGCTAAAGGCTGGGGAAACACTTCTTTGGGTGGCTCTGTGGTCCCACGTGGACAGACAGGAGGCACTGTAGACGCAGCCATGTGTCTGGATGTCAGCAAGACACCTCCCGAGCTCAGCACACTTCAGCACACATGCTGGAAGGCAGAGTTAGCATCCCAAAGGCGCTCGGCCTTAGCCGTGGGAGGAAACCGCAGCTCAGCTGGTACAATGTCACAGGGACAGATGCAAACTCCTGAAAGAACTCTGAAAATCCAACCCCCAAAGCGCACATTGATGGGATGGGGCTCAGCAGCAGAGCATATTTTAAACAGGAAAAAAAAGACTATGGAGTTTAAATCATCTACATGCTCAATATGGGAGGTGATGCAGTGTAGACACTCAGAAATACTTGTGATATTGAAATTGACAGTTTATTTGTATTTAACACTTCTGTAACACTACGTCTGGCACTGTTCTAAGCACTTTACAAATATTTACTCATTTAGTCCTTGGAACAATTCCAAGGTAGATACCATTATTAACCCTATTTGATAGATGAAGAAACTGTGGCACAGAGAGGTTTGGTAACTTACCCAACGTCACATAGCCAGTAAGAAGCAAAGCCGGGATTCGAACCCAGTCATAAGGTATCCACAGCAAAGAATTGTGAGCCACCACTCAACCCTGGTCTGGTGGGACCACACTGGTGCACAGTTTCCAGGTCCCTTGCCACTCCCAAGGAGAAGCACTGGCCTGGGGGCCTGTCCGGGGCAGACCCACTGGAGAGTGGAGGACTCAACACTGCGTCTGAGGAGGAGCGTGTGGAGGAGGAGTTGGGTGTGCTTAGCTTGGGCAAGAAACCGAAAGCAGGGCAGGAGGGCAGGGGGGCAGAACGTGGGCTTCAAAGGGCCGTCTTCGCATAGCAGAAGGGCCGTCACTTAGAAAAGGGCTGGACTTAATATGCGACATGGCTCGGGGCTCACACGAAACCTGCGTTACAGGGAAACTGGTTTCATATAACACACTGTTCTGTCGGTTGCAGTGGCCCTAAAAGTGGACAGTCGATGTCTTCAAGGAGAGGCTACGCGGCCACTCTTCAGACATGGAGCGAGGAGACCGGCACGTCGGTGCACAATGACCCAGTTCAGATTCCAGATGCCTTTGACAGCAACAGCCACTGAGGCCTGGAGCACTGAATGCAGAGGGAACAAACTGCCGACACAGCCGTAGCCACTGTTCAAATTCACCTTCCAAGGGCAGACCGTGAACTCAGTTTGGGACGGCGGGAAGCAAAGGTCAGAATGCACAGAGGGGCTGCAGCAAACAGACAGGGCCTGCCGAGGAGCAGGCGAGCCCCGAGAGAGGGGAGACTTTCCAAAGACGAACCCTACCTGCACCCAGAGAAGACCCAAGCCCAACCACACTCCAAGAAAAGAGAATGTGGCATTTGCATTTACTCATTAGTTCAGCACTTATTAAGGTCAAATATCTATTGAGCACCTACTATGTATAGCACCGTGCTGA